>PVLC010035611.1:0-16179 GCA_004027655.1 Graphiurus murinus | reverse complement strand
GTATTGCATTGAATTTGTAGATTACTTTTGGGAGGATGGCCATTTTGATGATATTTACTCTGCCTATCCAAGAGCATGGTAGATTTTTCCATTTTCTAAGGTCTTCGTCAATTTCTTTCTTCAGTTTTTTGTAATTTTCCTTATAGAGGTCTTTTACCTCTTTGGTTAGGTTTATCCCTAAGTATTTTATTTTTTGGGAAGCTATTGTGAGTGGCATTATTTTCTGGATTTCTTTCTCAGTGATTTTATGGTTGGTGTAGAGGAAAGCTTCCGATTTTTTAAGACTGATTTTGTATCCAGACACTTTGCTGAATTTGTTGATCAGTACTATAAGATTTTTGCCTGACTTTGTTGGGTCTTCTAGGTATAATATCATGTCGTCTGCAAAGAGGGATAGTTTTAGTTCTTCTTTCCCTATTTTTACCCCTTTGATTTCTTTCTCTAACAGCAAAAATTTTATAAATTATGTTTGGCCAATATTGGGCTAACTACTTGGTCTTGAACACACAGCAGGAAAGTATAACCAAAATAAGTGTTCTGGGGTAAAAGAAGAGTCATACTCACAGAGCCATTTAAAAGACTACCCACTTAATTTAACTAGCTATCTTCTTACTTTGGCTCCCCCTTATATTCTACATTATAATTTTTTTTAATTTTATGTTTTTAATTGGTGCATTGTAATCATACATCTTTGTTAGGTACAAACTGAAAAAGGCATACATGCACACATTTCTCATTTAATCCTTCCCCAATTCCTGCCCCACTCCCTTGCCTTCCCTCCTTCTCAAGTTCAGTTTAGTGATTGACTTTGATATGTTCGTGAAAATACATCATGTGCATCAGGGTGTCCCCCCTCCCACCATCACCTTCCGTTAAGTCAAATTCTTTGCTCATCTAAGGTTTCTCCTTCATCTGTGCATGCTTGTAATCCAACTTTGTGGGAATCTGAGACAAGAGGATTATAGGTTTGAGGTCTATGGGTAGCAAGCTAGTTTTATTGTTTTAAAAAAAATAAAAAAAATCTGGGCATAGTTTTATGTGCCTGTAATCCAAGTACTTGGGAGGCTGAGACAGGAGGACCAAAGGTTCAAAGCCAGCCTCAGCAACTTAGTAAGGCCCTTAGCAACTTGGTGAAACCCTGCTTCAAAATACAAAATGGGCTGACAGGGGGTGTAGCTGAGAGGTAGAATGCCCCTGGGGATATAGCTAAAAAGTAGAATGCCCATTTTTAAAAAATATGGGTAAATATGACTATACCAAGACATTGGTATGAATTTTTGAAGGAATACAGGGAATTCTGAAGAAAAACAATTTTTGCAGTGCCAGCCTCACTTCTCCCCCCCGTAGCCCCACCCTCAGGATGTGTGATCACTTTCCTTTTCTCAAGGTTGAGGAAAGTTTAAGACACTCTAACTCACACACTGACATCAGTCAAAACTCACTCTAAGCCGGGCGTGGTGCCGCACGCCTGTAATCCCAGCATTCGGGAGGCTGAGACCGGAGGATCCGGGTTCGCGGCCAGCCTCAACTACCTAGTGAGGCACTCTGCAACTTAGTGAGACCCGGTTTCAAAATAAAGAATAAAAAAAAAAAAATAGGAAAAAACTCACTCTAAGTGAGTCCCATGAGGGGAAAAAGTTAGTTTGAGGAAAGTTAGCTAACCTCAAGGAAAGTTATCTAACCATGACTTTGGCTAGGTTTTGGTAGTTACTGTTCTAGTCCTCCCCCTGCTCCAGGTCTGCTAACTCCAAAAAGAGCTCAACTAAAGCTTATATTTGTGTGTGTGCGCGCGTGTGTGTGTGTGTGTGTGTGTGTGTGTGTGTGTGTGTGTGTTACTGGGGATTGAACCCAGGGGCATTCTACCTCTAAGCTATACCTCCAGTCCATTTTATTTTTTGTTGTTGTTGTTTTGAAATAGGGTCTCCCTAGTTTGCTGAAGTTACTGAGGCTGGTCTAAAACCTGCAATCCTCCTGTCTCAGCCTCCCAAGCACTGGGCTTATAGGTATGATGCCCCACCACACCCAGCTCTTATATTACCTTTTAAAAGTTGCCTTCTGACATGTTAAATGAAATATCAGGCACAGAAACACAAACGTTACGTGTTCTCACTTATGTGTGGAAGCTAAATATATAGATTTCTTGTGCAGGGGATGTAGCTCAGTGGAAGACACTCTGTGTGACGCCCTGGATTCCATCCCCAGCACTGAAAACATAAGTAAGGGGAAAAGTTGATTTCATATAAATAAAAAGTAAAACAGTGATTACAAGAGTTGGGAAAGAGCAGGGGTTGAGTCGGGAGAGGATGGTTAATGCGCACAAATGTGCAGTTGGATAGGAGTGCCTGCCTGCTTTCCTTCTTTCTTCCCTCCCTCCCTCCCTTCCTTCCTTCCCTTTTTTTACAATTACAGTGTGGGGATCAAACTCCAGACCTTGCAGAGAATCTTCTAATATTCTGCAGCACAGAAAGATAAGTACGGTTGATAACAATTAATTGTATATATCAAAATAGCTAGCAGAGAGGAATTCGAATGTCCTTAACACAAAGAAGTCCTCATTGTTTCAGGTAATGGATATGCTGTTTACTCTGTGATCATTACACATTGTGTACCTGTATAGAACTATCACACTCTACCCCATAAATATGTATAAATAAAATGTTAAAAAATACATTCAAACAAAGATTGACTTCTTCTTTAGGCTACACTTGAGGACTGCAGGAAGAGTGTCAAACTGTTATAAGTGATGTCTTTTTTATTGTGCATAAATACCTACGCATCCTGCATAGCGCCCCATTTTGGGTCATGCTGGTTTTCTCACACTTGGGTTCCTTTCCTGAGAGTGTTAATTCCCAGCATCCACACCAGTTTCTCCCATTCTGCATCCATACCTCTGACTCTCACCTGTTCTCTTTTTTTTTTTTTTTTTCAGTACTGGGGATTGAACTCAGGGGCATTCTATCTCCAAGCTATACCCACAGCCCTATTTTTTATTCTTTATTTTGAAACAAGGTCTCACTAAGTTCTCACTAGGTAGCTGAGGCTGGCCGAGAACCTGGATCCTCTGGTCTCAGCCTCCCAAATGCTGGGATTACAAGCGTGCGCCACCACACCTGGCTCTCTCACCTGTTCTCATTTATCACTCTACTCCCTGTGCTGTCACCCTTCCAGTTTCTTTCTTTCTCTCTCTCTCTTTTTTTGGTGTGTGTGTGTGTATGTGTGTGGTACTGGGGATTGAACCCAGAAGCGTTCTATCTCCAAACTACACCCCCATCCTATTTCATTTTTTATTTTGGAACACAGTCTTGCTAAGTTACTGCATGATGCTGGCCTTGAACCTGTGATCCTCTTATCTCAGCACCTCAAGTACTAAGATTACACATGTGTGCCACTATGCCTAGCTTCTAGTTTCTTTTCTACAAACATTCCTGTTTTATGATAGAAACAAGAAGGGAAGGCAGAAGCTGTTTTCTGTACAATCTGCTATGCCCCTGCTGCATTTCCCACATTGGTGAGAGGTAAACATAGTCGATGATGCCATTTTATGCAATTTACAAGCCTTGTGCCTTCAAATTTTTTTCCCATCACTTTAGCTCCTCCAGTTTTTTGTACAGCACTCAAACAAAATCTCTAAAATGAAACTTTCTAAAATCAAAACAAGGACCATGCTCTCAAATGCTTGGAAAATGAACAGAGCTGATATTCCAAATGATGGATATATTTTAAAGACACTGTGAACAACCTAATGACCTCCCTCTTCCAGCCAATGAGATAGAGCAAGACAGGAAGGAAAAGATTAGAGCCAGAGAGAAAAAGAAAGACACATATTTGCAGATGTCTCATTATGCTCTGGGGAATCCAAAGGCCATGCCCAGGAAGAGAACAGACACAGGTGAAGAGACCCCACTTTGGAAGAGATTAATGTCCCCTCCACCACGGAAGATACTATTTAGGAGGCACATGCAGGCAGGTTGGGAGAGAGTGTGGAGAGTGCCTGACCGTGGACTCGACGCTAAACCCCATCATTAACTCCAGCACAAATCATGTTTCCTCTCCAAGCACCCAGTAACTTAATGCTGGGCCTTGAGAGGGGTGCAATTAACTCATACCAGCGCTGGCAGAAGTTTTAAATTAGGCCGATGTAATGTATATTAATATGGCCTAATGTGACATCAAAGGAGGCGTTTGGAATTGTTTTCTTTCTCTCTCCAAATGGGCTTTGATCTTGCCAGGATTAGTGCGTCGGCTTGAGACTGGGAGTCAAAAATGAACTGCCGATTAAGGCCCGGCCACAGCAGCTGCTCCTCGCAGAACCCGGTTTCGTGCTATTGAGATAGAGCTATCGCTGGTCCTATTTAAAGCAATAGAAAATGAACCCAGGGAGTTTAGTATATTTGATCATCAAATATCAAAATAAGATAGGTGCAGTAGCACAGGCCTATAATCTCAGCGACCCAGGAGGTTGAAGCAGGAGGATCAAAAGTTTGAGGCCAACCTGGGCAATATAATGGACCCTGTCTCAAAATAAAGAAGAGCTGGCGATTTAACTCAGTGGTAGTGCTGGCCTAGCATGAGTGAAGCCCTGGGTTCAACCCCCAGTACCACATGCAAAAAAGAGTTTCTTGGGGCTAGAGATGTAGCTCAGTAGTATAGCATGTTGTTAGCATGCTTGAGGCTCTGCCTTTAATCTCTAGCTCCTAAAAGAGAAAGAAAATCATCTTTAAAATACTGGTTTTAGCCGGGCGTGGTGGTGCACGCTTGTAATCCCAGCATTCGGGAGGCTGAGACCGGAGGATCTGGGTTCGCGGCCAGCCTCAGCTACCTAGTGAGGCACTCCACAACTTAGTGAGACTCGGTTTCAAAATAAAGAATAAGAAATAGGGCTGGGGATGTAGCTCGGAGGTAGAATGCCCCTGAGTTCAATCCCCAGTACCGCAAAAAAAAAAAAAAACCTACTGGTTTTAACATTTTATTTCATGACTGCTGTTTTCTAAACATGTTAGCATATACTACATAAATTTTTGGAGTTTATCTAAGGCCCTGGGTATAATTCCCAGTACTGACAAAAAAAAAAAAAAAAAGACATAAATGTTTATAATTAATATGTATAAAACCTAACACTTGAAAATTGAATAGGTTCAATTATATATCAATGAAATGTAAAGAAAAAACAGTCAAATATAACTATTTGATTTTTATTGTCTTTGTGTTTATGGTGCTGGGAATCTAACCCATAGCCTCACACATGCTAGACAAGTTATCACTGAGCTACATTCCCAGCCCTATTTTATTTTTAAAATCCTCATATCCACCTACTTGATGCAAATAAGGAAGAGGAGCAAAAATACACACTAACCAGTAAGTAAAATGGAGATCTTAATGCCCTTTTTTAGTTCAGGAGTTGGAGAGAGATTCTTCTTTTCTTTCTTTTTCTTCTCATAATACTGAGAATTGAACCCAGGACCTCACACATGCTAGGCAAGTGCTCTACCACTGAGCTATGTCCCCAGCCCTGAGAGAGAGGTCTTTCTTATTTTTGTAAACACCCATTTGGATCTTATGACCCAAAGTGGACAATTGCTTTCTTTCTGAATTTCCAACACCCAACCATTGCTTTCTACATCTTGAAAGCCCACACCTCCTCTACGGAAGCTGGAAATGCCAGACAGTTGCTTTTTTGGACTACTTTGAGTCTAAGTGAAGACAAGCCACCAAGATCCCCTCAGTCAGATGCACCTCTCATTGAATTGGGAGCCATGATTCAAAGAAGCAGAAATAGACTGACTCTCTTCTGACATGGGTGGCCACAGTGGCAGCTCCTGCTTTGGTTTCCTAGAAACCTTTCCTGCCTTTGACAGAGACTGATGTTACTGTGGAGCTCATGGCCGTGTGTGTTCCCAGGAGACTCCTTCTGTGCCATGAATTTTGGCATAGTTTTCAGCTCCTCTGGAGCCTCTAAATCTGATTCTCTGGCCTCCAGGAAGGTCTATAATCTACTTGATATATGTGTGTGTATATATATATATATATAATTGATATATGTATGTGTACATATATATATAATTTTAAATAAATTTATGTTCTGCTTAAAATAGCATGCATTTATTCCTGTTGCTTGTAACAAAAACCTCATTTCATGTAGAAATCAATGACAGGGACAACTTCAGGCAACAGCCTCTCAGAAAATAACCAGAATCGGGGGTTGGCTGTCTTGGATTCCTGGCGGTGACAGCAGTGAAAATCCATGCAGTATTACAGAACAGCCCTCTGGGAACCCATGCCACACAGAGCAAAAATGCTAATCAAGGGAGCATCTGGGGTTCTCCTTAAAGGTGAAGCTTTTGGGGAACAAGTGGGAAGTGACACAGAGCAATGGGAAAGCCACAAGATGGAAGAACTGAAAGAGTGAGCAGCTGAAAACCCAGAGTGGCCGGCTCAGAGTCTGTTATGGTGTGGATCTGCAATGTCCACCCAAAAGCTCATGTGTTGAAACCATGATTCCCCAGTGCCGCAAGGGTCAGAGGTGGGGCATGGCAGGAGGAGGTAGACCGCCGGGGACATGGCCTTGAGGACTTTCTCTGTCCCTGCCGCCTCTCTCTCTCTCTCTCTCTCTCTCTCTCTCTCTCTCTCTCCTCCCCCCTTCCCTTCTTCCCTCCCTCCCTCTTCTTTGCTGCTGAACAGCTCTCCTCTACCATATCCTACCACCATGAGGTTTCTGCCTTAGAGCCAGCTGCCCCTGGACTGAGCTTCTGAAACCATGAGCCAATAAGTCTGTCCTCCTCTAAGTTGTTCTCCTTAGATATTTTCTCCACAGTGACAAAAACAAGTTGAATAATACAGAGTTCTAGCCTGACATGATGGCGCACACCTGTAATTCCCATACTTGGGGGGTAAGACAAAAGGATCACAGGCTCAAGACCAGCTTTAGCAATTTAGTGAGACTCTCAGCACACTATTGAGAACTATTTCAAAATAAATAAATGAATAAATAAATACATAAATAAATAAATAAATAAATAAATGAGGAGGAAGGAAGGAAGAAAACTTAAGGTGGTACTTTAAGGGTGCTAGATCAAGTAGGGAAGATTCAAATTTCAGGTGAGACTAATTTCATTGTGGATGAAATGATCAGTGATCCTGAAGTCACTGGGCTAGATCAAACAGCTGGGAGCAATTCTAATTGTGTGCTCCATTTTTAAGTAAAAGCTGGCCCACAGTGGCAGACCTCTGCCCAGACCTGCTACAATGAGGGCTTCAGTAGGACTGATGCTAGAGAAAGGCACGAAAGAAGCAGGAACCAGGTTATACATCTGCAGTAGAATAAGAAATTCCTCTTTTGGAAATAGGTGCCCCTTGAATGATGATGTGGGTTTTCTTCTTTCAGCTTAAAGTGATACCCAGGCAGTCAGTTCATTGCTCCATGAGGGGTGTTGAGACCACCCAACTTAGGGTACACCTCCATGGTTAACAGTGGGGATCCCGAGGTATCTGTTTACTTGCACTAGCATGCATCCTAATCATCTGTAAATATTCTTAGTAACTGTAAAATCAAGTGAGAGAAGTCTTAGCTAAGCCTGACTGTCATTTTCACCAATGCACTAACCTGGACCAGCCTTTGTGGTCTGCCTTAGCTTACCCCTGCTAATTGAAGTTGAGATGCCAGGAATTCATAGGTATAATGTAAAGGAAAAAAACTCAAAGGCTTAGGGAAATAGGAATGTTGGAGTGAATTTTCAATGGTGAGCTGCTCACTCACCTTATAACTATGTCCCTTAAAAAGAGCTAGACAACACTATTTGCTAAGACCCTGAGAAACCTTGGGAGGTGAGCACTGGCAACTTCAAACATTGCGATAGTGGCTGTGGGGGATACCCCAAACTGAAATGTATGCTCTGATTTCTAAGGGAGAAAACCTACGGCCCAGGGGTAGCAGAGGTCATGTAGAGGCATGATTGGTGTCATTACAAAAATAGGCAGGAAGGTCAGGGTTGTTTTCAGAAGGATCTCCCCTACAGGACCTGGCAGTGACTGATTGATTATGGGTTCTATACAAAATATAGGGCAGTCCATGAAGGTCCCGCTTGTTTCATGTAACAATAAGAAACAAAACAAGAAAATCTCTAAGATTAATGAATGGAGAGGCCCAGCGTGAGTTTTCCTGATGGTGACATGTAGATTTACAACTGATAAGACCCGGTAAGCAGGAGCTAGCAAACAACCAAGACACCTACCTGCATTCCAGAAGGGAAAGTGAGTCACATGGTCCAACATCACAGGTCAAGAAGTCTGGAGCTGGTTGAGATATTGTCTTCTAAGTAAAAATTAAAATGACTGATAACTGCAACTGTATTTAAAAAAAAAAAAAAAGTCACCTACAAGTCCTAAGCAAAGTCAAAAGACTAATGAGAAACTAGAAAATTTTTCTATAATTAGCATCATGGGCAGAGGGCTAATTCCCAAAAAGAGCTCTTTTATTTCATTTATTTGTTTTTAGTACTGAGGATTGAACCCCAGGGGTACCCTGGCTCCAAGCTACACCCCAGCTCTTTTTTAAAAAAAAAAAAAATTGTGAAAGAGTATCTCGCTAAGTTGCTGAGAGTCTCCCTAAATTGCTGAGGCTGGCCTGGAACTTGCAACCCTCCTGTCTTAGCCTCCCAAGTACTAGAATTATAGGTATGCACCTCCATGCTTGGCTATTTTATCTTCATGAGAAAAAAAAATCCAGCAATTCAACAGTAAAATGGGAAAATGACAAGAATGGACAATTCATAGTAAAAGAAATACAAATTGACCTTAAATACATGAAAGATATTCAACTTAACTCATCACCAATGACATGCAAATTAAAAACCACTAAGATGCCATTTCTCTTTCTTTTCTTTTTTCTTTCTTTTTCCCCCAGTACTAGGGATTGAACTTGATTGCTCTTGAGCTACATCCCCAGCCCTTTTTACTTTTTACTTTAATTTTATTTATTTATTTTGTGGTTTTGGGGGTGGAACCCAGGGACATTCTACTTCTGAGCTACCCCTATAGTCCTAGTTTATTCTTTTTTTTTAATTTTGAAACAGGATCTCACTAAGTTGCAGATGACCTCACTAAATTGCTGAGGCTGGCCACAAACCTGGGATCCTACAAGTACTGGGATTACAAGCGTGTGCCACCACACCCAGCTTACTTTTATTTTGAGACAAAGTTTCACTAAGTTGCTGAGGCTAGCCTCAAATTTACGATTTTCCTGCCTCAGCCTCCCAAGTAGCCAGGATTATAGGCATGTACTACTGTGCCAAGCCTAAGATACCATTTCTTACCAATCGAATTGGCAAAGTTCCAAAACTACGACACCACACTCTGTTGACAAGCTTGTGAGGAAACTGGTACTCTCATAAATTACTGGTGGGAATAAAAAAAAAAAAAAATGAAACAATCTTATTTGTCTATATGCATCAAATTCATCTGAAAATACAATGCATATTCCTTTAATTCAGTATTATCACTTCTGGAACTCTATCCTATAGATATATTGCACATGTGCAAGAATTTTTATTGCAGCATTATTTGAAATAACAAAAGATTGGAAATAAGATGTTTAACAATAGGAAGCTACTAAGTAAACTATGGTACATCTAACAACAAAATCTGTATAGCTGTTTAAAAATTCTAAGTTTTATAGCAAAGCATGGTGGCGCACACTTGTAATCCCAGTACTTGGGAGGCTAAGACAGGAGAATCGCAGGTTCACGGCCAGCCTCAGCTACTTAGTGAGGCCCCCTGCAACTTAGTGAGACCCTGTTTCAAAATAAAGAATAAAAATAGGGTTGGGGGTGTGGCTCGGAGGTAGAATGTCCCTGGATTCACTCCCCAGCAACGCAAAAAAAAAAAAAAAAAATTAATTAATTAATTAATTAAAAAATAAAAAGGTCTGGAGGTGTAGCTTAGAGGTAAATGCCCATGAGTTCAATCCCCAGTACCAAAAAAAAAGAAGGATGGTAGTGGAGGCAAGGGGCAGAACTCAGTGGCCCTTTGTCTATTAAATGTGGGGTTTATTCTCCAAACCATTTGCACTGAATATATTATATATTAGGTTATTGGCTTGCCTGCTAAACACATACTCAAATTATTATAAATGTACTTCATTCTCACAAGACAGTCCAGTAGTAAGTAGCCCAAGGAGAGCTTTAAGCTCTGCTCCAGAGAACATCCAGGGACCCAGGTTCCTTCTATCACATTTAGGATGGTGCTCTTTTTTTTTTTTTTTTTTTTTTTGTATTGAGGATTGAACTCAAGAGCATTCTACCTCTGAATTACAACTCTGGCCCTATTTTTTAATTTTTTATTTTGAAACAGGGTCTCACTAAGTTGCTGAGGCTGGCCTCGAACCTGCAATCTTCCTGTCTCAGCCTCCCAAGTATTGCGATTACAGGCATGCACCTCCACACCCAGCCGAATATTGTTGGTGTTCACGTGGCTTATTTAGCATGGTAGGCTGGGCAGTCATATGCCCAGCTAAAATTCCATTTTTTAGTTTTAAATTCAGGTTTAAAATAATATAGAAAAAAAGACAGAATGGATATTTGGGAACAGTCCACAGAGGCTATCATGCTGAGTGATCTGGGAGACTGTCAGCTCTTGGGAGCCCAGGCACTAAAGGGAGCTGCAGCTCATCAGGCTGAAATGCAAGACAGCTCCTCCACTTGGTGCTTCTGAGCCCGTGCCCCCCAAGGTACTCAGAGTGTCTGTGGCCCATCAGGAACCTGTGATAAGCTTTAACAGGTGAATGGCAATGAAGATCCCTAGCAAAGACACATTTTTTAAAAAAAAATATCTATTCTTTTGAGAAACCAACCTTGTTTTACTGCTGGACAGAGTATTAGAAACATAAGCAATGAGGTGTCCATCAGAAAGTGGGGGCTGTTGGACTCTCTTGAGCCCTGTGGCTGGGCGTGTCCAGTAAAAGTCCATGGCTAAGAGGAAGTAGATGGATAAGGCCAGGCATGTGCAGGTCTGAAGGCATGGGCAAGCTACGTGGACAGGAAAGTCACACCCCGCCATTCCTGACCCTGCCACACGCCTTCCCCTCCCTCAACCCACGGCAGACTGGACAGACACAGAGTTGCAAAATAGATCTTACAGACAAGGACAGGTGCCCGTATAATGGAAATAAGATGCTCTCGTGGCAAAACTCTTTTAAAGAAAGCATCAGAAAAATGTGAAGCTGGTGTGGTGGCGCATGCTTGTAATCCCAGTACTTGGAAGGCTGAGACAAGAGTATGGCAGGTTTGAGGTCAGGCTCAGCTACTTAGTGAGGCCCTCTGCAACTTAGTGAGACCCTATTTCAAAATAAAAAATAAAATAGGGCTGGGGGTATAGGTAGAATGCCCCTGGGTTCAATCCCTAGTACCACAAAGAAAAGAAAGAAAGAAAGAAAAAGATGAAGGTGTCTTAGCAGTTACTAGGTCAGAAAAAATGACTTAGGTCTAAAGAAATCTAATGCAAACAGCAGGGTACATGGAGCAATAACTAGGGAATGAATTAAGTGGTCTCCTGAAATTAAAGCAAGAATGATTGTAATGGAGAAACCAGCCCTTACTTATTGGAACAGCCATATTAAATGGTGCCAGGGCAGTGGTGCACATCTGTAATCTCAGGCTCAAAGCCAGCCTCGGCAACTTGGTGAGACCCTCAGCAACTTAGCAAGACCTTGTTTCAAAATTTAAAAATGTCTGGGAGTGTATCTCAGTGGCAGAGTACCCCTGGGTTCACTCTCCAGTCGCGCACACACACACACACACACACACACACACACACGTGCAGAAGGTCTGTGTAAATGTTTGTGTTTCGATGGATTTGAGAGCAAAGCTCAAGATCAGTGTATGACTAGCAGTCTCATTGTGTGAGACAGCTGGGTTCCTAGTCATTGTCCCGAGGGGAGCTGTGGACCCTCAGCGAAGGCTCTGAGGGTGAAAAGACTAGAGAAAAACATGAAGGACCATGTCTGATCCAGATGACAGTCTGATGGGGAAGATGTTTCCAGATGGATTATCTCACTGAAGGAAGTAAAGGTGGACCAGATATACTTGATCAATGGGTTTTTTTTTTTTTTTCAGACCACAAAATTACTGACCTTATATCTCTCATCCTAGAATACTTCATAAGTCAAACATAGGTGAACATAGATAAACAAATATCTGGAGGGAAAAAGGTGAGTTCTGGATTCGGGGAACATATTTTTGCCTGGGATAATCCATCTAGGCACTGGGGATGAGATGGTTTTCTCCCCTGAATTCGGTAGGTCCTGAGCCAGTGCTGTGATGACCTTGTGTGCATGTTAACTCTTAGACTCTTGGATAAGGCAGGTCCCTGAAAGACTGAACTAATGCAGCTCCCGAGGCCAGGAAGGAATGGTGCAACCTGCACCTGAGGCTGGCAGGGTAAGCTGGAGCATTTCAGTCACATTTTGTTTTAGACTTTCACATTTCTTGGGATTTTAATGTCATTAAACTTTAGCATGAAGGGAATTTAGGTTTGGGGACTTTAGCTCTTCCTTGGGGATTTCATTTTGGGAGGGGTTTTCTATTTGCATTTGGGAAAATGTTGAGCCTTTTATTATTGGTGTATATATGTGCATAGTATTATCCCTCAGGTCTTTGAAAATTGAACATCATAGCTGGGCGTGGTGGCGCACGCTTGTAATCCCAGTACTTGGGAGGCTGAGACAGGAGGATCCGGGTTCATGGCCAGCCTCAGCAACTTAGTGAGGCACTCCGCAACTCAGTGAGACCCTGTTTCAAAATAAAAAGAATAAAAAATAGGGCTGGGGGGTGTAGCTCGGAGGTAGAATGCCACTGGTTTTGATGAGGTAGAGTAGAAGGAATAAAAATTTAGGCAGGAAGGAGACATTGGGAAGGAAAGGAAAAATATAGCTTTAAAATCTGGAGAGTTCATAGGCCCTGCCCCCACCGGAGAATCTTTCGGACAAAGGTCAGACCTTAGCCAGTGACCTCCATCTTCGAAACCTGAGAAAGGAGGAGGATCCAACTTGGAACGCCTATCTATCAACCACCAATACCTGAAAAAGAAGGAGGTCCAGACTGCTTCTGTGCCCACCCCTCTTAAAAGTTTATATAAGGACTGAGAGAGACCGGAAAGCTCTCGCCCTCCTGCTTAAGTGACCCAGAAGATGTCCGCTCATCTGTTTTCCCAAGTCCCTTATTTTCCTAAATAAATACCTGCCTTTTTGTCCCTGACTGGCATGTGTTAAAGTTCTTTTTATCACGGAGGCCAAGGACCCACAAGTGGGACCCTGTTATCCCACCACAGTTTCAATCCCCAGCACCGGAAAAAAAAATCATCATGTTAATTTTTCCCCCCAGGGTATTGAAGATGGAACCCAGGGCCTCACACATGCTGGGCAAGCACATTACCACCAACCTACAAGTCCAGCCCCTCATGATGTTAATTTCTAATATGCTATGTTTGACAGTGTGACTGGGTGTATTTTGGACCAGGGAGTGAATTTTTAGCCTTAGGAAGACAATGAACTTGGATCATTTGGACCCTTTTTAGTGCCCTTAGGGGCAGATTTGCATGACCAGCCCCTCGGTGGCTTCAGGGGGATACTTGGGTAAGGAGTTGTGGTTTGGGGTGAGCCGTCCTATAAAAGGGGAAGCAGAGTTGCCCAAGAAGCCTCATGAATGGCTAAGCAGAAGGTGTTAGAACACAAAGCTGAAGACAGTTAGGTGGGAACAACCCCCCATCCTGATTGCCAGAAGATGGTGGGATTGGAGTTATCTACCAATCAGGGAAGAATGAACTGGGCATGGGGGGCTCTGGAGCTGTCCTCGTGCTTTGCATGTGTACCCATATGACTGAGTCTTGCCTTGTGAGGCCTGTGTTGGGGAAGTGTGCCCTGGTCCCCAGCCCCCTGCAGCTAGGCGTGGAGCATGCCTAGCTGTAGGTCAATGGTAAGGCCCGTTATTCTCTTAACATCATGTCCTCCAATTTAGACTTTAGCAGAAACCAGGTTTGTTTCGATTTTCATACAACTCCTTTGTCTTCTTTCTCAGTTCTTCCAAAACTCAATTGAGAAGGGAGGTGGTATTTATTGAACAACTTTGAAAAGCCTGTCATTATTGTCCCTTTCTACTTCCAAAGTGGTTGGTTACCTGGCAGGTTGAGGCTGCATACCATTTGTTGATCTTGCTTGAACCAAAAGCAAATGAGGAGCTAGGCATGGTGGTGCATGCCAGTAATCCCAGTACTTGGGAGGCTGAGACTGGAGGGTTAGAGGTAGGAGGCCAGCCTCAGCAATTCAGTGAGGCCCTCAGCAACTTAGGGAGACCCTGTATCAAAATAAAAAAACAAAAACAGGACTGGGTGTGTAGCTTGAAGGTAGAATGCCCCTGGGTCCAATCCCCAGTAACAACAACAACAAAAGCAAAATGTTTACATTGTTGTTGTATATGTGAATAAAAGTGGCATTGACATTTAAAACTCTATTTCTTTAAAACTAGGAAAGGTTCTTTGGCGTTTTAGCTGGAGCCACGGAGAGCTCCCAGGGCTATTTCCAGTGAACAGCTCATCTCCTGATGTCTCCTGCAAAGGAAGGGAGTGAGAAATGAAGATGCAGGGGCACTCAGGCTGGAAGGAAGCAGCGCTGAGTCAGCACAGAGCTGTAACGTCTCGTCCCTCCAGCCCCTTTCCAGACAGAGCCCGACAGTGGTTGAGTTTTGTGCCTCAGATTTCTCTATTTCCATTCACTATTCAGCCCACTGCAATCTGGTTTCCACCCACACCGACATTGCTTTCAACAGAAGTTTTCAGTGCCTCCCTGGCTGCAGACTGCATGGGACCATGCTCAGCCCGAGTCACTGGGCCTCTTTGCATTCCTTGAGACAGGGTAACTCACCATCCTCCTCACCAGCATCTATGACATCCCTTTCTCCTGGTTTCTTCCTGCCAGGGATAGCACCTCTCATTCCCTGCATATGCGGTCCTCACTACAGGAAACAGAAGAGGGCCAAACAGGGAACAAATAACTATACACTGATTATTTAGTTACAGTTTTGAAGAATAGCTACTTGGGAGACTGAGGCAGGAGGATCACTTGAGCCCAGAAGTTCAAGGCCAGCCTGGGCAACACAGTGAGACTCTGTCTCTAAAATAATAAACCAGGCATGCTTGCAACATACTTGTAATCCCAGTACTTGGGAGGATAAGACCGGAGGATCGCAGTTTCCATGCCAGCCTCAGCAACTTAGCAAAAATCTCAGCAACTAAGTGAGACCCTGTTTCAAAAAAAAAAGTGGGGCGGCTGGGGATGTAGTTCAGAGCTAGACCGCCCCTATGTGCAATCCCCTGTACCAAATAATCACAATAATAACAAGAAAGAACAAGAACTAGGGCTGTGAGAGCACATACCAGGGCCCTGGTTTGCACTGGAGCTCACCGAGGGCCCCCTGAGGAGGCAGCATTGAAACTTGGGCCTGAAGGATGGATGGAGGTGGGTGCAGCTGAGTGAGGGAGAGAGAGAACAGAACAAGGAAGGGCCCTGAGGAAGGAATGAGTTTGCCTTTTCCAGGAACTGAGAAGCCAGCATGGTTAGGAAGGGAGTGAAGGATCTGAGAGGGACAGGATCTCAGAAGGCCCTATAATCATGTAGGATTCGGAACTAAGTCTTAAAAGTAATGAGGAGCCGCTGAAGGCAGTAAAGTGACATGATGTTTGTGCTCTAAAAAGACCCCTCCACGTCTAAATCTCATTCTTTTCCTATTTCCCTTATGTGTCACTGACACCTGGAATCACCCTCCACAGTGTGTCCTTTACCCTGCATTTCCAACTGATCACCTATTTTATGGCGTTCACCTAGATGCCCAGCACTTCTCACCATCTTCCCTAACCCTGGCCCACTCAGGCCCTTGGGTTCTCTCTGGGCCTCTACGATAACCCTATGACTAATCTGCCCCAGTCACCTCACCTGGCTCCAACTGTTCTTCTTATTTTTTTTTTCTTTTTGCAGTACTGGGGATTGAACCCAGGGGCATTCTACCTCCGAGCTACACCCCCAGTCCTATTTTTTATTCTTTATTTTGAAAAGGGTCTCACTAAGTTGCGGAGGGCCTCACTAGGTAGCTGAGGCTAGCCGTGAACCCAGATCCTCCAGTCTCAGCCTCCCAAGTACTA
>PVLC010035610.1:0-16231 GCA_004027655.1 Graphiurus murinus | reverse complement strand
GCCGCGGAGACGGGCTTCTTTGCTCTCTCTGGTCGGTCTTCCGGGTTCTGCTCAGCTGTATTCCAGTTTTCGCAGCGTTTTCCACCTTTTTGTTGCTTTTTTTCTTTTTTCAGAAAACTGGATCCACGACTGCTTTGAATCGAGCTCACAGCGGCTCTTGAGACGTGTCTCACTCCGTCGCCATCTTCCCGGAAGTCGCTCCAAGCCCTTTTGAACAGAGTTTCTTGACTGAAATAGGAGGAGCTTATACAAATAAGAGTTTATTTTTAAATAACTTCTTGTTAAAAGTATTTAGGAGTCCCAGAACCTAGGGGCTAGCTGCAGTCCTATTTGAGGAATACATTGGAATCAGGACTGGATCAGGATCAGGCCTCCTGGAGTTCCCACACCTCACTGTCCCCTTTCCATCTGCTTTACTTCACCTCTCTTTGCAGACCTGGCTGCTCTGCTTCATGCCCATGTAGAAACATGGCCAACGGCTCCTGGATCTGCCTAGAAGGAGACTGACTTCTTTGTCATTCCTCCAGCGTCTAGGCAGAGACTCTGACCATACTGACTTCTGTACTGACTGCAGCACAGTGTTCTCACCAGGGTTAAGCACCCACGGTCAGGGAAGAGAAAACACTTCATGAACCTGGCTGGGCAGAGCCACCTGAGGAACTAGGGGAGAGCAGTTCACAGAGGAAGGGGAAGCCTGGGCCATCCACATAGGAGCTGCTCAGGAAAGCTCTCTAATATGGAAAATAGCCCCTAGCCACATATGGTGATTTAACTGTAAATGCGAATTTCTTAAAATTGAAGAAAATTAAAGACCCTGTTCCTTGGATGCACTAGCCTCACTTAAAGTGTTCCGTGGCCACTCGTGCTGCTGCACCGGGCAGCACAGATGCAGAACATTTTTACCGCTGCAGACGTACTGCTCTTATTTCAGAATCAGAATGTTCAGGCATTTCTGATTCTACCAGCAAAAAGTATTCCAGCTATGGAAATAGTAAGTTTCTTTGGGACAGGAAAGCATTTCATCCTCTCCTCTAATAAGCTAGAAAGGATTTCTCTGGAGGCCCCAGAACTAGTTCTTAATTAAATCCCATTTGAACACTGACAAAGTCCTCCTAACCTCAGCGTGCCTGAATTCTTTGTCTGCCGTACCTCAAAGCTTCAGTGATAATTGACCCAATCACGCAGCTCATCTCTGTCATGCCACCAAGCAAATGCTGTTCCTTTTAATTAACTATCTTGACCAGTTCTTACAGTATTCTCCGCTGCTTCTGTTGCTGCTTTCCTTCTCAGTCCTGTCCCTTGTGCCCTCACACACCTTTATGGTCAGCTACTCTGCAAAATTTAGTCCCTTTCCATAGGGCAGCAAGGTCACTGGGGGACAGCTGCGTCCTCCAGCCCTTCCTGCACCCCGATGTGGCCCGTAACTGTGGAATCTTCTCATCAGTGGGACAAGAAAAAAGTTTATGTCACCTCCCAGATGGAGCTTTTAAAAAGCATCTGTTTTCCTTGCTCTCTTGCCCTTTCTAAGTGGGAGGATTCTGTAGCTCTGGGGGATGGTAGAACCAGAAGATGGAAGGAACTTCAATCCCTGAACTATCCTATGGAGAAAAGCTAAAGTCCATGAAGAACACCTGCAGGAGACTTTTTGGGGGTGAGGGGGTGGGGGGATACTCGGGATTGAACCCAGTGGCATTCTACCTCCAAGCTACACCCCCAGCCCTTTTCTACTTTTTAATTTGGATACAGGTTGTCACTAAATTACAGAGAGTCTTGATAGATTGTTGAGGCTGGCTTCTAATCTGATCTTCCCATCTTAACTCCCAAGTACTGAGAGTATAGTTGTACCACCACACCCAGATGCAAGGGAGCCTTAATCTGGATGGGAGGAAAGACACTGACATTTTGGGATTACAGCATTTGTCTAGCATTACCCAGGCTGATACCTAACTGACTTAGTTTTTTACCTCTTCCACATTCTTCCCTTAAATCTCGTGTCCTGCTGTTCCCTCAGGGGCCCAGCTCTCCTCTGGCTCCTGGAAGAGAGGCCGCTCCTTCCCCCACTGCAGCCCAGACACTTTGGCACTGGGAGATGGTGCTGACATTTCTTTTATCCTCATTGCAGCTTTCAGACCACTTCACCTTTGCAGTTAATGCCATCTGACTTTTCCTTGCCAGTGCTCAGCATGGGGATGGCGTTGGCATTATTATTTAGTCAGCCTGGGCTCAAGGAGATAATTTGGGGATGAAAAGGAATGCCAACATCAGGTCAGTATCTATGGCAACCATAAGAAATGTATAAAGTTTTATGTTTATCCAGCTCTCTGACACCATGAGGAAAAACACAAATTCCTTCTCTGTCTGATCCGTCTTTCTGTCTCTCTACTGTATCCCCACCCACCAATCGCCTCATCTGTCCCCTTTGTCGGAATGTGTGGGTAGCTGAAGGACATCCAGCAGAAGACCTCCATGCTGCCAAGCCCTTCTGGGAAAAACCAAAGGCCACGTGAGATCCTATCACAAAATTCTAGTGCATACATATATCCAAGGTGCAATGCTCCAGTTTATTGAACCTTTAAAAAATTATGTGACAATTTACTGATGATTCACTTTGGAGCTTTAAAAAAAAAAGCACTTTGTATTTTTTATTTCTGAAAATGGTCCTAAAGTTTAATGATCTTCTTGAATATCTCAAATATCATACCGTGATTTAAAGCAAGCCACATTTTTGCAGGCTGTCTAAAGAGAACTCCCTTTTCCATAAAGCCTTCTAAGTTTCTTTGCCACTTATTAGATTTATAGCTGATTCTTTCAGAGCTGACTGTAACCTTGACCTGCAGACAACAATAGCAGAATATGAATTTTTTTGGAAGGCAGTAGTACTATCGACTGGGGGCACAGTCTGCAACTCCTACCAAGAACAACCCTAAGAAACGTTGCTAAACCAATGCATATAGTTAAAGTAACTCCACTACGACTCTCCTTCCCCTTCCCCTTCTTTCCTTCCCCTTCCTTCTTCATTTCCTTTCTTCCTTTTTCTAGATTTACTGCCCTAGGATTACTATACTTGTCTCTAACAGTTATTGAATCCTATGTTGCTAAAATCCTCTACCTGATTTCTCTCTCTATCTCTCTGTCTCTGTCTCTGTCTCTGTCTCTGTCTCTCTCTCTCTCTCTCTCTCTCACACACACACACACACACACACACACACACACACACACACACACACACACACACAAAATTCTGGAGCCCACAGTGGAGCAATAGAGGAAAATGACTCCAGTAAAAAACCAGCAGGGTGCGGCAGAGCCTAGGCTAGCCGTGGTTTGGGCCTTTAAGAACAATTGATTCCTTCTAGGCCTAGACAGGCACTTCAGGGGCAGCCAGGCAGGCTCAGCATAGCTTAGGCTAAATTAGAGCTAGGATTATTTTATTTCTAAGTAGATCACTGAGAGAAACAGGAATTGAACATCTTTTCCTGTGTGGGTTTTTTTTTTTTCTTTTTTTTTGCGGTACTGGGGATTGAACTCAGGGCTATTCTACCTTTGAGCTATACCCCCAGCCCTATTTTTTATTCTTTATTTTGAAACCGGGTCTCACTAAGTTGTGGAGTGCCTCACTAGGTAGCTGAGGCTGGCGGAGAACCCGGATCCTCCGGTCTCAGCCTCCTGAATGCTGGGATTACAAGCGTGCACCACCACACCTGGCTCCTGTGTGGGTTTTATTTTTGAAGTATGAAAGCAACAAAATTAAACAATGACTGCAACGGCAGAAAGTGTATTTTAAAATGAGGATCATATATAGAACACCCACAACAGGGTCACATCACCTGGTAAGAGGTCTGAATATCAGAACATGAAAGTGTCTTCATTAAAGAGCCCTAAGTAATTTAGTATCATGGGTAGCAAGATAACCCTTTTTAAAAAGAAGGGTTAACCTGAAGCCGAATCCCCAACTAGAAATGTAGACTTGTCACCAGCATGATTGTCATGGATCTTTGTGGATTACAGCTGCTGCACTCCAGTCCAGAGATTTTTAAAGCATGGTTTCTAGAAGAGCTACATCAGATTCACCTGTGTTGATGTTTAAAATAAAGTTTCTCAGGCCCCAAGACTCTGGAAGTGGGAAAAGGGATTTTAATTTTTAAGCAGCTCACCTGATTTGTCCCTGGGCTGATGTCTGAGCTCCTCCAAAGCAACACTGTTTTGACGAGCAGTCCCTGTCAGAGCTCTGCTCTCTGAGGCTCTTCCCGTTTCTCCCAGCCGAGGTCACCCTCAGCCTGCTACTTCTAAGTGCTGGCTTCCCCGGCTTTCTGCCAGCTTTCTCCGAGCTCTCCTGAAATAAAGTGGGCAGCAGCAGCAGCTCCCGCATGCTCCACTTTCTCTCCCTCAGGATCCAGGCTTTGGTTTCCATTCATATTTTACAGGTGCACCCCCTTTTTAAGGGGGAAGGCAACCACTGTAAATCCCCAAACAAACAAACAACAAAAAACTATCACTAAACTATTCCAAAATGGGTTTTACACAACCTTTTACGTACTGCTTTAGACAACAAAAAGGTCAACAGCAGATGGGTCTCGTGTCAAGGGAGCTTTCTCTTCCTTTCATACATACAATGAAACTCAGTTAAGGTGCCAGTTTTACTTATTTTATTTTAGGTTAAGAAGTGAGAGAATATTTTATTAACCAAGTTAAAGTATTTCTGTTCCTGCAGTTCGGCAGTTTTATTTTTGTGGCATTTGCAGAAATCTATTAAAGGCTTCTTTTCTTTTCTTTTTCTTTCTTCTTCTTCTTTTTTTTTTTTTTTTTAGGGTGGGGACTGGGGATTGAACCCAGAGGCATTCTACCTTCGTGCTACACCCCCAGCCTAATTTTCTTTCTTATTTTGAAACAGGGTCTCACTAGGTTGATGAGAGTCTCACTACTTGCTGAGGCTGTCTCTAACCTGCGATCCTCCTGTCTCAGCCTCCCAAGTACAGAGATTACAGGTGTGCACCACCACGCCTGGCTTTGTTAAGGACTTTTAATGGCATATTCCTCCAATTGATTTATCAATTCATTATCTTTGGGGATAAATTATTTGGTAATAAATAGAACACAGAGAAATTTGATTTGATTTCAGTTCCAACAAAACAAAACAAAGAAAAACAGCAACAAGAAGAAAACCCAGAGTGCTTGGATTTTGGGTATACACCCATAATTTATGCATCTACTAAAATTAAAGCATATCCTAGGGCCAGGCTCTATTTGTCCTGTGTGTGTGTGTGTGTGTGTGTGTGTGTGTGTGTGTGTGTGAGTGTTATAAGGGATTGAACCCAGGGGCATTCAACCTCTGAGCTACAACCCCATCCCTTTTTATATTTTTTTTTTTGTTTTGAAACATAGTCTCCCTAGGTTGCTGAGAGTCTCATTACATTGCTGAGGCTGACCATAAACCTGCGATCCTCCTGTCTCAGCCTCCCAGGTACTGGGATTACAGGCATGTGCCACCACACTGGGCTTACTTCCTTCATGATATTTATGAAACTAGTCATTTCCCACATATTTCAGTTCTACTCTCCTGACCTTTAAAAGTAAAAAGAAAACAACAATAACAATGATAGATTCTCATTGACACCAGAGAATCGTCAGAGAAATGAGAGTGGGAAGGAAGCTAATGTAAATGTTAGAACTGGGAAGATGTAAGGAAACACCAGGTGTGAGGCAGAACACCAATAAGCAAGCCGGGGAACGTGGTGGAGAGGATGGACACCTCGCTAGACGGCATGTAAACCGAACAACATGCAACCTTCTATGAAGTGTTTTTATAGTGGCTAGGACAAGAATATTGGCACACTAAGAAAGGGGCCATGCCAAGGCTATGAGTACATTTTAATGAAAATAGAAGTGGGTTACCTTCTGTAATAATTAATACCAGAGATCACAAAACTACAGGAAGCAGATTCTTCACTAGAAGATATTCTTTATAGTCTTGTTCAAAGATGACATGCAAATACTTCACCCTACACTAAGTTTCATACACAAAAATAAAATAGAATAGCACTCATTCCTAACCAGGTGTGGTGACACATGCTTATAATCCCAGTACTTGGGAGGCTGAGACAGGAGGATTGCAGGTTGGTGGACAGCCTCATCAACTTAGTGAGACACTGTTTCAAAATAAAAAATAAAATAAGAGCTGTGGGTAAAGCTCAGAGGTAGAATGCCCCAGTTTTCCATTCCCAGTAACACATACATACATATACACATGAATAGTGTTCATTTCTATAATCACAATATGACACTTCTAGAAATCAGAATCTTGGGCCTCTTTTAGCAAAATGCAAAACTAGAAAAATCATAGCTTTTTGTTGTTGTTGTTTTTGTTTTTTTGTAGTACTGGGAATGAAACCCAAGGGCATTCTACCTCCAAGCTATACTCCCAGCCCTTTTTAATTTTTATTTTGAAACAGGGTTTTGCTAGGTTGCCGAGAGTCTTTCTAAGTTGCTAAGGTTGTCCTCAAACCTGCAATCTTTCTGCCTCAGCCTCCCAAATATTGGAATTACAGGCTTGTGCCACCATGCCTGGCTAAATCATAATATAAGAAAAGATCATAAGGAAAGAAGACTAAATAGAGTCCATAGAAAGACTTAAAGACTTCTTTTTATTTTATTTGTGGTACTGGGGATTGAATCCAGGGGCATTCTACCTCTGAGCGACACCCTCAGCCCTCATCCTCTTTTTAATTTTTGTTTGTTTGTTTGTTTGTTTTGAAACAGGGTCTCACTAGGTTGCTGAGAGTCTTGTTATGTTGCTGAGGCTGTCCTTGAATCTGTGAACCTCCTATCTCATCCTCCCTAGTACTGGGATTACAGGCGTGCACCACTATGTATGGAGATTTAGAGACTTCTGATGTGCCTGTACAGTCACAGTTTAATCCTCAGTTCATGCTAATCACTGTGTGTAAGTGGAGTTCCCAGCCCTCTTGACTTGGTGGTAGAAATTCTCTTCGCTGCTAGTGGCTTTAGTTACTTTTTGTCAGCAATTGCATCTCTTTTCTTTCCTGTGATAGAGTACAATGGAAGCCTGCTGGCAGAACACGTTAGCCACACGACTCTGACACAGCAGCCTGTGTTTCCAGCTTGTCCACCTTCCTTTATGGAACTTGTTTCTCATCGCATTCTGAAGGCAAGTGGCCCTGTGACAGTCAGTAAAGATCCTAACACCGGGGCAGGCAGCTTTCTACTGAACTTGCCCTTCCCTCTCCAACAAGCTACAAGGTAATTTAAACAAAACACCTGACCACCACTCGGGAACGATGCAGTGGGCACATCTTTCTCTTTCCCTTTGTGTCCCACGGAATATGTATACAGCAGGATCAAGACACCACTGCCTGGTGTTCCTGCCTGAGGGAAAAATGTCAGACTTTGAGCCTCGATTCCCAATTTCTGATACTGTGCGCCTCTCCACCATCATCTCGGTTTTATTGCCAGGGAGGAAAGTAGTGTTCTAAGGAAGAGGTGGCTGTTGCAAACATTTGAATATAAGCTGGGCCCATTAGGAATCCATTCATCTGTCAAGCCTGTGGAAGGAAAGAGTCTAAGTTCTGGTACCAGTTCCGCTGAGGAGGAAGTGTGCCTCACAGCAAAAGTTTGAATTGCCAGTCTCCTGGGTGGCGTCACACACACCAGGGCGGCCCTGTTACCCAGGGACAATTTAGCTTTGTCTTTGCAGTCTTTCCCACTGTGGCTCGTTACAGTATTTTGAACATTACGGATTTTATTTTCTAGAGGGAATTTATCAATCTGCGAAATGTCTCCAGAATGGAATGCTTTGATAATTGCTCATTCACAAAGGGAAGGTTCTTTTGTGGGTATTTGTTTTGTCCTTTAAGAAAGCCTAGCAGCACCCAGTTTGTTTTTATGCTTGGTTTCAGGGCTACTCCCTCTTTAGAGATTTGCTTGCTCTCTCCCCTTTTCCAGGTTGTGAGGGAGGCTTTGCAATATGTTCCTGTGAGACTTCTCACAAGTGATAAATGAGATTTTCCATCTTCTCATTCACACAGTAACTGCCTGAAAAGCCAAGAAGTGGAGTGAGGGGGTGGAGTTGAAAGTGACAGATTGATGAAGATAAGGAGAAATGAATTTGGAAAGGGAAGGAGGAGCAAACCCAGGAAGAGTTGTAAAAACCAGAAAAGCAATTCTAAATTGGATTTAGAAATGGCAGAATGACAGGGTGAGGTTTTCTATAGGGAGAAATTTGCTAGTCTGCTGCATATGAGGCAGCCTGAAAATGTTGAAAAATGGGATTTCAGAAAAAGTTAGAGCCCTGTAGTCATTCCACAAGAGGCGGGCCTTGATAAGGATACCTGCAGAGACAAGTCCAGGCTGGCTTCTCTGGGGACATTTACTTAATCCTGAGTTGTGATTTGGGCAGAACAGCTTGTTGGTCTATAGAGAATCAATTACAAGTCAATTAAGTGAGTCAGATTTAAAGTCATGGAAAACTGACCACAGGCGCCCTTGCCTGAATCAGATTTCAAGACGCCATGCTCCTGGTCTACTCCAACGGCCTTACTTTCCGTTTTGGGTTTGCATTAACAATCTTGCTCTCTGCTGGCTCCTGAAAATTACTTAGACAGAAATTATCCCAATGACCTACCCCCTTCAAATCTCACCACCTTACACTGCATCTTTCTCCTCACCCTAACTAGGCATTGGCAAGGTTAAAGGAAAAACAATTGGAAATCTGCATGGAGACTTGATGGAGACCACTGGTGTCCAGATTCATTAGCTTTTTGAGCTTCCCTGGGGCTTTCCCCTTTATGTCCAGCATGAAAACGTTGACACACCTTCTCCTCCATCCTTAGTCCTTTTGTCCTCTGAAAGTTTGATTGCATTTGTTGAATCTAAGGTATCCAGGGCAATAGAACTATGCAAGATTCATCTCCTCACCTGACTCCAAGGTTTCTAGTGAGAACCAAGTGTAAATAATACACTTTACAAAGTGCTTTGTAAATTAGCAAGATAAACACAACCTATGTATAGGTAGGACTATTACTATCACTATTTATGTACTACTGGGGATTGACCCCAGGAGTGTTCCTTTGAGCTACACCTCAACCCTATTTATTTATATCTATATTTATTTATTTTGGTACTGTGGATTGAACCCAGGGGCATTTTATCTCCAAGATACACCCCAAGCTCCCCCTCCTCCTTTTTAATTTTTTTTTTTTGAAACAGGGTCTCACTAAGTTGCTGAGAGTTGGCTTCGAACCTGCCATCCTCCTGTCTCAGCATACAAAGTACTGGTATTACAGGCATGCATCACCATGCCCAGTTCCTAGGTATGACTGTAATATTATTCTTTAGGATTTCACTCCATCTCTTCTTTCCTGATTTTCTCTCTCTCTCATGTGTGTATATATAAATACATGAACATATGAGTCTGGGTAAGCACATTTGCAGTTTCATCAGAAAAAAAGCTTTCTCTATGTCATCCTAAAATTTTTATAGAGTTCAGATTTCAATCAGTACCACTGTACATTTACAAATAACAGTCAAGTCCTCAATATACACAAAAGTTAAAAGCAACGTGTATTGAACAGAACAGGAAACAAAGAAAGTGCTTTTACAATGAGCATATTTTTTCATCAGCCTCAGCATTCTCAGGACAAATTGAATCCAGTAATCCCCATAAGGCTAAAGATGAACTTATTTTTTAAGACAGATGAACTCAGTGTCAGGGTTGTGCAAGAATATTATTGCTATTCCTTTTATTATCATATATAGTACCTTTCCATTGAAAAGCCAAAGGCATTTTACAAAATCTGACAGTGATCCTCACAACGTCCCACTGGACTGAGAAGGCTTCATTACAAACAATAAATAATAACTGCCCTTTATTTTGAAATGTCTCCTCCAGAAGCTATTAGCAATGGACAGTCATGATTCATGGATTTTAGAAGGAGTTGATTTCACGGGAGTTAGAGAAGATGGTAGATTCCTATGGGTTACTGTCTATTGGAGTTGTTTTGACTCAAGAAGCTAATTGCATCAAAACAACCTCAGTGTACTTGAAAACTATCTCTCATAATTACTCATATTTATTTTTAAATTAAAAGAAATCTGGCCAGCTTATACAGACATTGAAAAAAGTAAACACAAAACTATTATCCAAATTTACTGACTCATGGAAGATCTCCAAACCAGACAGTGAAGCCATCTACTGGCATGTGTTCAGACAGAGAACCCCTTATTCAATTGTCTTCCTAGTGATGCCAGTCACACTGCCTGGGTAGCCTATCGATGCTCCTGAAAACAGTGGCATCTTCTTGAAGAAAGAGTCTTGGGCAGTCACATTGGTACTGTGTTCCTACCTCTCTGAGCATAACTAGGACAAGGATGACACCTGACCCAAGGGCAGTCTGTATATGAGCAAGTGAGTGACCCATGCAGGACAGATGATCTGCATCAGTTATATGGTCTCTCTTAGTTTTGTAAGTGGGATGTTCCAGGAGAATCAAAGGAGTTAACTGTGGGGAGAGAAAGCAAAAGGGAGTGGAATAGAAATAAGCTGGTTCAAACAACAACTGCTGGCGAGGATGTGGAGAAGTGGGAACTCTAATACATTGTTGGTGGGACTGCAAACTAGTGCAACCACTTTGGAAAACAGTATGGAGGATCCTCAGACGAATGGGAATGAACCTACCGTATGATCCAGCAATACCATTTCTGGGTATCTACCCAAAAGAAACTATCAGACCAATGCATGTGTATCTATGTTTATAGCTGCAGAATTCACAATAGCCAAAATATGGAACCAGCCAAGATGTCCATTGACAGATGAATGGATTACAAAACTATGGGATATGTACACAATGGAATTTTACCCAGCTATAAAGAAGAACAAAATTATGTTATTTGCAGGGAAATGGATGCAACTGGAAAACATGTTAAGTGAGATTAGCCAGTCACAAAGAGTAAGGAAGCTTATGTTCTCCCTAATATGCGGATGCTAGGGAGAAGATGGGGCATAAGAGGGCCTTCGATGGAAAAGGAGAGACCCTCGATAAACAAAGAAGTTGATTTAACCAAAAGGGATGGACGGGGGGCAGGGACACCCTAATATACATCAAGGTTACTCACTAAATTGAACTTGAGAAGGAGGGAGGGCAAGGGAGCGGGGTGGGAATTGGGGGAAGGGGTCAAATAAGAAATGTGGGCACATATGTCGTTATCAATTTGTACCTAACAAAGATGTTTGCTTACAATGCACGAATAAAAAAAAAAAAAAAGAAATAAGCTGGTTCAGGTGATGAGTGAGGTAGAACTCAACATGAGTCATAGTTATAAATGAGCAGGTACATACAATGGAGGAAAGAATCACAGATTAAAGGACAAAGAGGCCAGTTCACAGGAAGAGAAGATAGAGAAGGTGGTAGAGAAGAGCTGGTGCTAGGTCCCTGCTGAGATCTCCACAGTGACTGACCCACTTCTCAGTTTATTCTTCCCAATGTGCGAGTCTTGATGCTCCTCTGGTTCCTGTTTCCATCTGCTATGCTTGCCACATTTTTTCATCTTACTTGTATGTTCCCAATCCTCTGACTTAATTGAGTTAGTCTGGGTCTTTGTACCTGGAAACCAAACAAAGCTCCTTAAGACAGTGGTGGCTTTCCAGCATTAGACATGGAGCATCAGATATATTATTGCTTTGTATCAACCTTACCAGTATATGAATATGAGCCAGAGTCACTTAAAAACAAAACAACACAATTTTTTTCTAGGACATCTTCCAATGACTTTTGACATCCATGTTTGTTCTTTTAAGATATCTTACTCTTTAGAAGGCTAATTACATCTTTTAACTTCTCAGCAAGATTAGGTATTATTCTAATTAAAAAAAAAAACATGAAAGCTGGGTGTGGTGGCACATGCTTGTAATCTTAGTACTTGGAAGGCTGAGACTGAAGTATGGAAGGTTTAAGGACAGCCTCAGCAATGTAGCGAGACTCAGCAACTTAGAGAGACCCTGCTTCAAAAACAATAATAAAAAAATAATAAAGGACAGTGGATATGGCCCCAGCAATGTAGTAAGACTTTCAGAAATCTAGTGAGATCCTGTTTTAATCAACACAACAACAACAAGAAGAACAACCCCCCCCCCCAAAAAAAGAAAAATTTAAAGAAGTAAAGGGCTGAGGGCATAGCTTGAAGGTAGAATGCTTCTGGGTTCAACCCTCAGTATACTTAAAAAAAAAAAAACAAAAAAAAAAAACCAGGCATGGAGCTATGGGTATTCCTGGAATCTCAGCATTCTCTTTTCAGTTATTTTGTCCTCCTCAATTATATTACTATTCCCATTAGTATCACAACACTCACTCAAAACACCTGACAATTTATGCTGCATTTTATTCTCCTCTCCAGACACTACTTCTAGAAATTTGTTGTTTCTTTTAGCCATCTAATATTTAAGAGCCAGGCAACCATCTCTCATTATCGTTCTCTGGCTTTGATTAATACCTTTTTAAAAATTACTGAATATACTTGTCACTATTGAAAAATAAAACTAAAAAGGCTCATGTTAAAATGTTCTCCAGTTTCATTGATGTTTACTTTCCCTGGCATTATTTGTTAAATAACTAAATTACTATTAGTAGATGTAATTGCAGGGTATAAAATAAAAATGTCTAGATACCAAATAAGTATATTTTGCTGGTAGAATTTAATTTAAGTGCTCACTGTTGATTGCTTGGTTTCCCTATTGGGGGGGGGAGATAACAGGAATACATATTATATCCCATTTAAATTAATTAATGGATCTATTCAAGAAATCATGAATTAATGACATGAAAAGATAATGATTTTTGGGCATATGCTCAGTGTGAAAGACACTGGTGTAGGCACACAATACACTAAAATTGAATGGCTTAAGGTCTGTGAATTTTTTTTCTCTCTTTTTCTTTTTTCTTTTTTTGGTACTGGGGATTGAACACAGGGGCATTCTAATTCCCAGCTACACCCCCACCCCTATTTTATTTTTCATTTTGAAACAGGGTCTTGATAGGTTGCTGAGTCTCAGTAAATTGCTGAGGATGGTTTCAAACCTGTGATCCTCCTATCTCAGCCTCCCAAGTACAGGGATTGCAGGCATGCACCACCATACCTGCTTGAATGTATTTTCTTTAGAGAGGCTTGCCCTTCTGAACTTCAGAGAACTAAAGTCTTTTTATTTTTTCTTTTTGAGAAAGGAAATGATCTGAGCATTAGTGATTTATCTGTTTTTCCTCAGCCAATGACCCTTTAAAAATTATTTTTCTTCCATGATTTTATCTTTGAAATAAACATTTCAAATATATTTATATGTTTATTTTTTAAAGCATTCTATTAACTCAATATGTATTTAACAGCCAATATGAGCTCCTGATTAGCATGGGAGAATAGTCCTGAGCATACTGACTTAAGAGAATTTCAGTTGAGATCAAAGGCATTTATTAATTCATTTTTGCACACTTTTCTCTTAGGGTTTTTGAGACATTGAAAATAGCTTAGAAATTCCATCAATATTTTCTGATTTTTCTAGAGGACTTTGGGGTGGAAACCACTGTAGTGACTATCTCTGAATTTTTTTTTAAAAAGTTTCCAGGACAATCTAGAGATTAAATACTCATTCTACTGCCATGTCTGTTTCAGTGTTATGATGACGGGCTTGTTATTTCTGTAGCCCACAGATTTTCCTGTCCTTCTTCATTGATAACAGAACCTAGATTTGGTCAATTCCTGTCAAAGTACATTGATTTCAGAGGAGACTGATCCCTTATCAACCCCACGGGATGGCCTATAATTGGCTTGTGCCTTTGAATAATCGATTGTGTACATTACCTGGTTCTACCTATGAGAAATGAAGGAAAGTCTGCAGATTGAAACTGATCATGGTAAGTAAGTGACAAAAGTTTTACTAATGAGAAGCCTGATGGAACTCACATAACCTTCCTAAATTGAGTCAAGAAGATATAGAAAACTTAAACTAACCAATAACAATAAAAGAAATAGAAACAGCAATAAAGAGTTTACCATCAAACAAAAGCCCAGGGCCAGATGGTTTTCCAAGTGAATTTTATAAAACATTTATAGAAGAGCTAATCCCAATACTCCTCAAACTATTCCATGAAATAGAAAGAAACGGGACCCTCCCAAACACATTCTATGAAGCCAATATCACATTAATACCAAAGCCAAATAAAGACAGCTCAAGAAAAGAAAACTATAGGCCTATATCACTGATGAACTTAGATGCAAAACTGCTAAACAAAATACTAGCAATGTGCATTCAAAACCATATCAAGAAAATTATACACAATGACTAAGTCGGGTTCATCCCAGGGATGCAAGGCTGGTTCAACATAAGAAAAACAATCCATGTAATTTACCACATAAACAGAATCAAAGACAAAAATCACATGATCATCTCAATTGATGTTGAAAAAGCATTTGACAAGATCCAACACACATTCATGCTAAAAGCACTGCAGAGAATCGGAATAGAAGGGACATACCTCAGCATCATAGAGGCAATATACAATAGGCCCACAGCCAATATCATATTAAATGGAGAAAAACTGCAAGAGTTCCCACTACAAACAGGAACAGAAGAGGATCACCTCTTCTGTGCAACATAGTACTTGAGACTCTAGCCAGAGCAATAAGGCAAGAGAAGGAAATCAAAGGGGTAAAAATAGGGAAAGCAGAACTAAAACTATCTCTTTTTGCAAATGACATGATACTATACTTAGAAGACCCAACAAAGTCAGCCAAAAAACTTATAGAACTGATCAAGAAATTCAGCAGTGACTGGAGACAAAATCAATCTTAAAAAATCAAAACCTTTCCTTATGCCAACCATAAATCCACTGAAAAAGAAATCCAGAAAACAATTCCATTCACAATAGCACCCCCAAAAATAAAATACTTAAGGACAGACCTAACTAAAGTGCAAAAGACCTCTATAAGGAAAACTATAAAAAGTTGAAAAAAGAAATTGATGAATACCTTAGAAGATGGAAAGATATTCCATGCTCTTGGATAGGCAGAATAAATATCATCAAAATGGCCATCCTCCCAAAACTGATCTACAGATTCAATGCAATACCCATGAAATTACCAAGGTCACTCCTCACAGACATAGAAAAATCAGTCCTTAAATTCATTTGGAACAACAAAAAGCCCAGGATAGCCAAAGTAGTTCTTAGCAACAAGAACCATGCAGGATGTATCACAATACCTGATTTCAAACTCTACTACAAAGCCACAATAATAAAAACAGCATGGTTTTGGCACAAAAACAGACACATATACCAATGGAACAGAATAGAAGATTCAGAAACAGACCCATGTGCTTACAGTCAACTGATTTTTGACAAAGGAGCCAAAAACATAAACTGGAAAAAAGATAGCCTCTTCAACAAATGGTGTTGGCAAAACTGGTTAGCCATATGCAGGAAAGTGGAAATAAACTCCACTTTCTCACCCTGCACAGGAGTCAACTCAAGGTAGATCAGAGACCTGGAAGTCAGACCAGAGACCTTGCAGCTACTTGAAGAGGGCATAGGACCAACACTTGAACACATAGGCACAGGTAAAAACTTTCTCAACAAGACCCCCAAAGCAGGAGCAACTCAAAGGAAGATCAATATGTGGGATTACATTAAACTGAAGAGCTTCTGTGTAGCAAAGGAAACTATCAAGAACCTCAACAGAGAGCCCACAGAGTGGGAGAAAATTTTTGCCAGCTATTCTTCTGATAGAAGACTAATATCTAGGATATACAGAGAACTCAAGAAACTCACAGCTAAGAAAACAAATAACCCGATCAAAAAATGGACAAAGGATCTAAATAGACACCTCAAAAAAAAAAAAAGAAATACAAATGACCAATAAATGTATGAGGAAATGTTCTACATCATTAGCAATCAGAGAGATGAAAATCTAAACTACTTTGAGATTTCACCTAACTCCAATCAGAATGGCCATCATCAAGAACACAAACAACAGCCAGGCGTGGTGGCGCACGCTTGTAATTCCAGCATTCAGGAGGCTGAGACCGGAGGATCCGGGTTCGCGGCCAGCCTCAGCTACTTAGTGAGGCACTCCGCAACTTAGTGAGACTCGGTTTCAAAATAAAGAATAAAAATAGGGCTGGGGATATAGCTCGGAGGTAGAATGCCCCTGAGTTCAATCCCCAGTACCTCAAAAA
>PVLC010035609.1:0-16232 GCA_004027655.1 Graphiurus murinus | reverse complement strand
TATCTTGCACTTGCGCTGAACTTGGTTTTAAATGTCATCTTTGTTTTTTCCCCTGGATACCGAGTCTGAGGATAACAAGACCTTTCAGCTGCACGAGTTTTATGCTGAAATACACCCCGCCCAGGGCTGAGCCAATGCCCTCCTTCTCTTCCCTTCTAGATTCCTGGGCTCTGGCGGCTTCCCACTCAGGCAGAGTTGGGAAAGGGAGCCGGTATCCAGCTGCAGGCGCTGGGGATTAGCCACAAACCTGACAGACCTGGTCCAAGCCCTCACTGGAGTCTAAAGACCAGGCAGGGGCTCAAGTGTGTGTGGCTGATACCAGGACCCTGCCTAGCTGGCTAAAATGTGACTTGGTGGCAGTGGGCCTGGGCTGCTCAGATGACTGGGGGGTGGGGGGAGGGGCATGCAGGCTTCCTGGAGGAGGGGCCCTTAGCCGTCTTGAATGAAGGGCTGGATTTTGGATTTCAAGGCAAATAGACGGGAAAGGGCTGAGGAGGTGTGGGTGGGTTCACACACCAGCGCTCTGGCTCATGTAGGTGAAGCTCATCTGGAAGCAGGAATTTGGCAGTGTTTCGCCAGAGCCTTCAGCGCCGAGCAGGGGAGGACCTGTCACTGTCCTGCTGCCCAGTGGGTCCTCTTGGGTTCCCCACCCCAGACCCCCTGGCGGGGAGGAGGGGCTTCCCCTAGCTGCTCTTGGGGCTGAGCCTCAAGGCCGGGCTGTGGCGGGCTAGGGACACTGCTGTGATCACACTGGCTGCTGTATGAGGCAGAGGGAGAGGGGGCCGGGCTGTGCTGCAGCGGTGGCTTAGCCCAGCGTGGTGGCGCACGCCTGTAATCCCAGCACTTGGATCACAGGTTCAAGGCCAGCCTCAGCAACTTGGTGAGACCCTCAGCAACTTAGTGAGATCCTGCTTCAAAATAAAAAATAGAAAAGGTTGAGAGGTAGAATGCCCATGGGTCCCCAGTACAAAAAAAAAAAAAAAGATAAAGAGAGGAATAATAAATAAAGAGGGGAATGGTTGGCACATCTCGGACCTGGGGGAACGGAACGGTAGTGCTAAGAAGCAGCTGGTTGGAGCAGATGACACAAACACGCGTGTTCTTGGACATCTTGAGTTGAGGGAGATGTGGGGAGGCGGCTACGTGGGCGAGGCTGGACACACAACATGCAGATGGCGGCGTGGGGTCGGGAGAGGCCAGGCCTGGGTCCCCACACCTAGAAGCATTTGGAGGTCGGTGAGAAGAAAAGCAGTCAGCAAACTGAGCACCCCGTCCCGGTGATAAATCACGCCCGCGCTGCCCGGCTGCAGATGTGCGCGCCGAGGACCCCTGGGCGCCGGGGGCCTGTCGCCGGGTGATGGATGACTTCTCTCCCCACCTACCCTGCTCCCGCTGGTGCAGCTTCCCGCCGCCCGCCGACACGCAGTCCCCCCGGAAGTCACGGAAAGAGCCTAGCAGGCTGGCCGCAACAGCCTTTTAAAAGTGACTTTTAAAACTTCTTATAATTGTTGATTAAAAGGCCCATTGCTCCAAAGGCTTCTGTTTGCGGTGGAAGAAGGAAAGTCATTTGAGAAGAAATTTCTGGGGAGGCGAAGCGTTCCAGTAAATTGGCCAGGCGGCATTTGCAGCTCCAGGCTTATATTTCAAAAGCCAGGAAGAGCCCCTCAAGAAAGGGCTGCGAAGCAGTTGTCCCGAGGAAGGGAAATTCTTGCGGGGGAGGAGAAGAGGCCAGGTGTGAGGCCTGTGGGGGCGGCCGGCCTGCACCCGCCCGAAACACCAGGCAGGGCCACTGTGCCCCGCCGGGTGCAGGTCCCTTCCCTTGGCGCCTCTTTGTCCTCCTTTGGTGGCTTCCTGATTTGCAAGGAACACTTCTCGGCCATGCTTTCCAAAGCTAAGCCATTTTTACAGGCTCTTTTTTTCTGTGTGTTTCTGACCTCCAGTAGCTGTCTCTGGATTACTTCGGCATCGATGCACCCTACCCTGACCTCCGGCGGCTCATGACAGCATCCAGGGCTTGTCTGTGGCCAGGAGCCCGCCAGCCGCTGTCTCCTGTGGGTCTCTGGTCATGTGCTCGGGGATGTATGTTGAGAGAGAGGGGCGCTCAAGGTGCGGGGGTTGGGGGTGGGATGCGTGTTCAAACATCCCGTCTGCTTTCCTCCTTGCCAAGTGGCTCGCCGGGGTGGGACACCCGCCATCTCTGTCCTGAGCCTTTTTATGTCCACACGGGGATGCTCTAGTGAACACAGGCAGGGAGGAGGGGTGCCATGGTGTGTGTGCACACGTGTGTGTAAAAGTGTCCTCTCCAACTCTAGTCCCAGTGCCGAGCTAACATGAAACCACGTCCAGGAGCCGTGCATTTGAGAAGCGTTGTTGTGAAACCTGGTATTTTTTTTTTTTTTTTTTTGCGGTACTGGGGATTGAACTAAGGGGCATTCTACCTCCGAGCTATACCCCCAGCCCTATTTTTTATTCTTTATTTTGAAACCGGGTCTCACTAAGTTGCGGAGTGTCTCACTAGGTAGCTGAGGCTGGCCTCGAACCCAGATCCTCCGGTCTCAGCCTCCCAAATGCTGGGATTACAAGCATGCACCACCATGCCTGGCTGAAACCTGGTATTTTTTAAGAACATTTCCCTGCACACCCCTTACCCCCTTAGAATCACAGCTCCCTACTCTCTTCCCTGCCCGATTTTCATTCCTTTGAAAAACCAGGTGTCTCCATGAGCTGAATTTCAAAGATTAGAATATCTGAACCCCCCAGAGCACATCTTTTGGAATCCCAAAGTATATGAATTAAAGTATGGTTTTAGCTGCTTCTCAGCCCAAGGAGGAGAAATCTCCGGAGGAGTAAATCACCCGAGAAAGAGGCCAGGAGGAGCGATGGTGTTGGGATGGGTTGCGCTGTGTGTGAGCAGAGGGGGCGGTGAGATTAGACGTGAGCCAGTCCCAGCGACTCACGGATTCAAGGCCAGCCTGGGTCTCAACTTAGTGAGACCCTGTCTGAAAATGAAAATAAAAAGGGCTGGGGCTGTAACTCAGTGGTGGATCATGTGTGAGGTCCTGGGTCTGATTCCCAGCAACACACACACACACACACACACACACACACACACACACACACACACACTATTATGTGAGCCGCACTGGCGGAGTGCACATGTTTTCAGCTCAGCTGCAGGCTTGGATTCCCACCTGATGAAGAGACTGGGGGTCGGCGCTGCCCTTGAGTGGCGGGCGATGGCAAGGGAGAAGTCAGCACCTGCGATGGTGCGGGCTGGGTCCCGGAGGCTGAGGCCCAGAGCAGGCTGACGTGAGATCCTCAGCAGGGGGTAGGCTCGTTAGAGGACACTAGTGGAGCTCAGGGGTGCTCGGGGAGCAGCGCACTACCCAAGGGGGAGATAAGCCAGGTCAGAGAGAAGCAGCGAGGCCCGAGATGGGCATACTTGCTGAGGGGAGAGGTACGTGAGGTGCCCCAGCTCGGGGGAAGCACGGGGTGGAGACAGACACCTATGGAGGGCTGAGAAGAGGAAGGTTGTGGAGGAGACTTGAGGAGCCCCCTGAGGTCGTAGAGTCCTGGCTCAACCTGGCCTGCTCTTTGGTAGAGCTGGGGCATGGGGAGTGGGGGCATTGAATTTCTAAGGTTTCCCAAGGCTTTTTTGACTTTACCTGTTAATCCTGGGAGCACCGGTTTCTCTGTTGTTACAAGAGGGACTTGAGTGCTTACCTGAGGAACAACAGTATGAGGGACACCTTGAAAAACGGTTGGAGGAGGGATTATAAACAGGTTGGACCTGAAGAGGAGAAAGGGCTAGTCCTGGGGCAGGGTTGCCAGCACCGAAGGGGTGCTGGGGTCTTAGTGGGTATATTAGTTAGCTTTCTGCCGCTGTGACAAAAATACCTAAGACAATCAACTTAAAAAGACAAAAAGTTAGCCGGGCGTGGTGGCGCACGCTTGTAATCCCAGCATTTGGGAGGCTGAGACCGGAGGATCCTGGTTCGCGGCCAGCCTCAGCTACCTAGTGAGACACTCCGCAACTTAGTGAGACTCGGTTTCAAAATAAAGAATAAAAAAATAGGGCTGGGGGTGTAGCTCAGAGGTAGAATGCACCTGAGTTCAACTCCCAGTACTGCAAAAAAAAAAAGACAAAAAGTTTGTTCTGGATCACGGTTTCAGTCCACGGGCACGTGGCCCCAGCACAGTACATTATGGTAGGGAGTGTGTGGAAGAGGAAAAAGTGCTCAATTTGTGGTCGCCAGAAAGGGGAGAGAGAGAGAGAGAGAGAGAGAGAGAGAGAGAGAGAGAGAAAAGAGGGATTCAATATCATTTTTGAGGGCACACCCCCGGGTTCGCTTCTGAAGAGGGACTTGTGTGCTTACCCAAGGGACAACAGTATAGTGGCATCAGCCGGGAACTAAGCCTTCTACACATGAGCTTTTGGGGACATTAAGTTCCAAACCATACTACTAGGTGTTAGGTCGGAGGGTACATGGGGCTTAGCAGCTGCACCATAGCAAGTCAAAACGGGGCACTCTGACCCAACCTAGGGAGCAGCTGCAGGAGCAGGAAAACAGTCACAAAGGGGAACATCCCAACCCCGACCACAAACGTCAGCCTGGACCATCCGTAAGCAACTCGGTCCCACTGTTCCCAGAACCATACTCTACCCCTCCCCTGCTCTTCCTGCTATAAAATTTTCTCGCAGAGCTGTAACACTGCTGCTCTCCTGGGCGAGACAGCCTGGCATCTTCCCTTTAACAAACCTTCCCTGGTTGGACTGGCCTCCGAGGTCTTTTGTCTCTTGGGTGACACCGATCACCTCCACTAGGGAGGCTGAGGCAGGAGGATCACAAATTCGAGGCCAAGCTAGTGAGTGAGATCCTGTAGCAAAATAAAATAAAATAAAATAGGGTTGGGGTTAGAGCTCAGTAGTACAGTGCTGGAGGCCCTGGGTTCAATTCCCAGTACCTCAAAAAGGAAAAGAAAAAATCAGAACCTTAACAGTGAGAGACCCTGTGAGCCTCCAGGGAGGACCCGGTGACCTCTTCCCCGAGCAGACCTGTGGCAGGTCACAGTGCACGTGGACCCGCCTTTGGGCACGGGCTCCCTACTCTATTCATTCCCGGGTGGGGAACTGAGTCCTCAGCAGGGAGAAGACGGACCCTCTCAAGTTCTCACGGAGCCTTGGCGCCTGCGAGCACTTTATCTCTCTCTGGATTCCTCCGTTCTAGAAGGTCCTGTTGGCCCTAGAAGAAGCTCTGTTAGAGCTGCCGGTAGCAAGCGCCTGATACTAGAAAATCCCACACTCCGTGTGCTTCCTTCTCGGAGATCCCAAAGAGCATTAGCATTTCAAAGCCTCCTGTCCAACTTTCTTTGATCCTGTGTTTCTTAAATTGATTTGACCACAGAGCCTTCCTGTTACCCAAAGCCTAGGAAAGTCGTGTGGGAGTCTCCTGTTTTTGTGGGCCCTTGGACACTCTGATCATTTTATATTCTCAGGCTAACTACACTTGTAAGCTCACCAGCTTGCAATTTCCTCGTGCAGTGAAATTTAGGTAGGACATGCTCCATCTGGCCTGCTGGAGCTGGAGCAGGCACACGTTGGAGCCAGAGCAAGGTCACGTCGGCTCACCCGGCTCCACCCAGAGGCCCCCTGTGGACCTGCTCAGGAACCTGTTTGTGAACTGTGTCCTAGGTCACCGGGAGTGTCTGGCTGCATGACCAGTCCATACCTTCACATTCACTCGTTCACTCATTCATTCATTCAGTGCATGAAGACCTTCACCTTCAATGAAGTTCACTGGTCCAGGAGGAAGCTCCAAGGAGGCCAGGATGTGAGCAGAAACCCTCCATCTGTCCAATCCCCTCTCCCTGCAGCAGCACGGGCCCCAGGCTGTTTGGAGCGCTTTGTTTTGCATATGGTGATGAAATATTAAAATAAATTTCTTCCTGTTTTGCAAAACTTTTTGTCAAGGCACCAGGGGCAGCCTGAACACGTGACAGAAACCCCCCAAGCTTAGAGAGGGGAGCGGAGGGGCCGGGACTGGCTCAGGGGTGGCCGTCTGCTCTGTCTTCTCGCTACTGACTGTGAGAGGTGGGCGTTGCTGCCTCTGAGCCTGGGGAGACAGGGCAAGTGTTTGAACAGAGCACTGGATTGGGGGCCTCATCCTCTTAGGGCTGAGGTTTCTGGTGGGTGGACAGATGTTCTCTGGGGCTTGTCTTGGTTCATATATTGCATAATACATGCATCCCAAGGATTCTGCGTGGAGTCTGCTTTCTGTCGTTCACACGTGTTACCAGTGCCGCCTTGGTTCCCAGTGAGATAAATCGGAGCCAGTGACCATCCTGGAAGAGAGAGCAGCACTTGAGGGCTCCCTTGAGTGGGACCTGCTGCGGCTGGGCCAAAACCCAGGCTCTCCTGCCCGCAGCGACCTGAGGGTCAGCGTGGCACTGGCCAGACATGCTGCCAAGCTCAGCCCTGGGACTTGACTCCAGAGAGGCGTCCTTGCAGCGTTAGATAGGGTTACGCCAGCGGCAGCCCAGAGGCATTTATGACACGACTCGTGAGCCACTCCAAGGTCTGTCCTGACTTTGCAGTGACCCGTCTCACATTAACGGTGACCCTGGGCTGGTCAGAGCGTTGCCAGAGCCTGCATCTGCACGTCTCTGGTGACTGGTTCCCGAGGCTCAAGGGCACGCGCACACCCATGTCCCCGGGAAGGAGCGGATGATTGATTAGCAGCCTGCGTTTCCATTCGCCAAGGTATCTCAGAGGCACACGAGCAGATGGCTTCTCAGGAATTCCTCGGGGGAGCCAGGCTTCTAGAAACCCAACACCACAAGGAAACCCAGTATTCAAAGGAGAGAGGAAATTGAGGAAGAAAATGCGCTTTTTCCTTCCCTCTAAGTTAAAACCTGGATACAGAGCTAGAGGGGCCAGCAAGGCCTTCACGCTCCTGCGGTTCCCTCTTAATCAGAGGGAGAAGGGCGAACCTGGGCTCCTTCTCACAGGAGAGCCCGAGGGGCTGACCTGAGGGGCTTTTTGCTGACCCGAGGGGCTTTGGCTGAGCACGTGAGGCGGAGGGAGTGGGCTTTTTTTTTTTTGTTGTTGTTCTGGGGATTGTACCTCTGAGCTACACCGCCAGCCCCATTTTTAATTCTTTATTTTGAAACAGGGTCTCACTAAGTTGCGGAGGGCCTCACTAAGTAGCTGAGGCTGGCCTCGAACCTGTGATCCTCCGGTCTCAGCCTCCCAAGCCCTGGGATGACAAGCGTGCACCGCCACGCCTGGCTCAAGGCGTGGGCTTCGATTCAATGGGCTTTGCTGAAGCAGCTGGTATTTTCGGCCTTGGGCATGCACTGTGGAATCAGGTCGGATGGTGTATGACTTAAAAGCATGAACTCCCGACACAGACCTGGGGTTCTACCCCTGACTGTCATATTCCAGCTGTAAGATTGATCTTCGAGCAGAGCCTTAGGCTCGCTGAGCCTCAGTTTCCTAGCCTGTACAATGGGGATCAGAGTGCCCATCTCTCTCACAAGGCTGTTGAAAGGATCCAACACGTTAGCACAGAGCCTGGTGCTTAGTACCCTCTCATTGAGCACCGGGTGCTTGCTCCAGTCCCAAACCCCTTAGTGGAGTGTGCCGATGGCATCGGAAGGGCGGTCCTGTGGCAGGTCTCAGACTGGCTGGGGTAAAGCAGAGCCAGCGGGGTGGGCCTCCGTCACCACTGGCCTTTGGCAGAGGCTGGCCATTAAGAACAGGCTTCTTGTTTTAAGCGCTACCTCCCACCAAGCAGAGCATTTACAGAATTCCAAGGGACCTAAGAACCTGCCGGGATCCATGTCCTGAAGCCAGCAAGGACATCCCGCTGCGAGGGCAGGTTCCCAGAGCCCCCTCTCCCCAGAGCGCTGCCCTTTCCCCTCCCCTCCCAGCCCGGGTTTGATGGCGTCGCTGGCGCTCTCTGGCATTTGGTTTTTCCCGTTCCCTTCCCTGAGGTTTGGTTCCATTAATGTTTATGACCAAATAAAACTTGGATTGCTGCTTTGGGCCAAGGGATTGCTGCCGACTTGGGGAGGGGCGTCTACTTTAACCTAATCCCTCTCCTTGCGGGAAGATGAGAGAATGGAAAGACAGTGCACTCAGGATGGGAACTTGGCTCCTCACCGCCCTTCCGTGCCGCCGGCCCCTGGCTCAGCGTGGGAACCGGAGTCAGAGTCCGACCCAGTGTAGGAAACATGGATGCCATTTACGTTAATTCCTACCTGGGCATGCGTGGACAAGGTGACCTTTGGCCACCCATGAACTTGGGCGTCGCAGGTGGTGTCTTGCCGGTTTTTCCACAGAGCAGGACTGATAGATACGCATAAAGATGCCTCATTTCTTTATTGGAGCAAGAAATCCACCAACACAAGTCATTACTTCAAGGCTAAACACCTGTCCTCCTGGTGTGAGGTATCACATAGATCCTCATGTTTGTAGCGACGTGTTAATTTTCTCTTCCTGGATGCACACAATCCTAGGGGGGATTCTTTTTCTTGGGCCGGGAGGAGTGGTCTGGGTGGGTCCTGGGTGGGGTTGGAGGTGAGGGATGCTGTCTAGCAGCTGTATTCTCTGGGAGGTGTACTGGGCTTCCCTAGGGGGCTGTATCGTGAGGAGGAAGAGGCAGCCCGTTCCTTTTGGGGTTGCCGACAAGGCTGTGAGCCAGGCAGGAGGAAGGTAATTATATCATCACACGCCACTCTTGTCTCGTGGGGCCAAATTAGCTGGATCTCCAAATCTAGGGTCTACTTTTGACTTTTTAATTTACAGGCGGATGCAGATGCATGCTGGATCGCTGAGGTGCGCCTGGTCCAGCAGGCCAGGGGGACAGGAGCAGGATGTGGTCCTGATGCTGAGGCTCTCACAGGTGAGCAGGAATACAGGACAGACCGTGACCTAGACGATGACCAGCAGGGTGGGGAAATGGCCGGGGGACAGGTTTGGAGAAATTCCAGGGCCAGGCCTTCACATGGCACACAAAAAATTCACGAAGAGGAAGAGGGGAGCAGGCTCTGAAAGATGCTTTGGATTTCCACTGATGGGACTGGGGTGGACAAAGCTTCAGGAAAAGGGCCACCCAAAATGTAGGGGTTTTGGGAGGCACTGGGGCATTGAACCCAGGGGCATTCTACCTCTGAACTATACCCCCAGCCCTATTTTTTTCTTTTTTTTAAATTTTGAAACAGAGTCTTGTGCCAGTGCCTGTCTGGCAACGTTGAACGGTCCTGAAAGGGGGAGTGAGGATTAAGAAAGAAAAAGAAAGACAAGAGATAGATTCGGGAGGACTGTCAGTGAATACTGCAGCCCCGAGTTTATTCAGCTCAGCCCTTACATACTTTTTCATCAGAGTATACATCAAGGTTAAAGCTTTCTCACAATGGTTGCATCTGTGAAAATAATCATCTCCAGGTCCAAGGTTCAAAGAACAAATATTCACATAGTTCTTTACCGTAACAGTCTGAATAAACATCTTGGAACAAAACAGTACTCTTGCCCTTGGTCAGTAAGCAGCTCATGTTATGAGAATCTGCATCTCTGCAGAAACAGACTTCTATGCACCCGTGAGTCTGCAAAAACAGACCTTGAGCACTGTCCGTCTCCAACAGTCTTGCTAAGGTGTTAAGGGCTTCCTAAGTAGCTGAGGCTGGCTTCCAGCTTGTGATCCTCCTGTCTTAGCCTCCCAAGTAGTGGGATTACAGGCATGCACCACGATGCGTGGCTGTCTATGTTTTCTTCTAGTAGTTTCGTAATTCCTGGTTTTATGTTCATGCGTTCGGCCCATTTTGAGTTGATTTTTGTATAGGGTGAGAGAAAGAGGTCAAGTTTTAGTCCTCTGCATATGGCTACATAGTTTTCCCAGCATCATTTATTGAAAAGGCTGTCCTTTCTGCAGTGTATGTTTTTGGCGCCTTTATCAAGAATCAGCTGGTTGTAGATACATGGGTTCATTTCTGCGTTCTCTCCCTGGCTCCTTTGGTTTATGTGACTGTTTTTATGCCAGTACCATGCTACTTGGGTAACTGCAACTCCATGGTGTTTCTTGAAATTAGTATTGTGATAATTCTAGCTTTGTTCTTTTTGCTCAAAGATGCTTTGGCTGTTTGAGATCTTTTATGCTTCCGTTTGAATTTTAGAATTGTTTTTCTACTTCCGTGAAGAGTGTCATCGGTATTTTGATGGGGATGGTACTGCATCTGCAAATTACTTTGGGTAATGTGGATATCTTAACAATATTAGCGCTTCCAATTCTTACCCATATTAATTCTTCCATTTTGGGGTTATGTCTTCTTCCTTTTTTAAATCAGTATTCTGTAGTTTTCACCGTGGACATCTTTTACTTCCTTGGCTGAATAAAACACTTTATTCCAAGTGTTTTATTTTTGTGGCTCTTATGAATGGATCTGCTTTCATGTTTTTTTTTTTTTTTTTTCCTCAGCAATCTTGCTATTGTGTATAAAGATGCGACCAGCTTTTGTATGTTAATTTTGTATCCTGCCCCTTAACAGAATTCGTTTGCCAGTTCTGATAGTCTTTTGGTGGGAATATCAGCTTTTTTCTGTCTATTGAACCATGCCATTTGCAAAGAGGGATAGCTTGACTTCCTGTGTGCATGCCTTTTATTTCTTTCTTTTGCTTACTTGTTCTGGCTCAAACCCCCAGCACTATACTGAATCCCAGTACTTGAGGCTGAGACTGGAGGATCGCAGGTTTGAGACAACCTCAGCAACTTAAGGAGATCCTGTTTAAAATAAAAAAAAAAAAAGAAAGAAAGAAAGAAAGAAAAAATAGGGCTGGGGGTGTAGTTCTGAGGTATAACACACCTGGGTTCAATCCCCATTACCACAAAAAGAAAAAAAAAAGGGCTAGATGTAGTGTCCCATGCCTGCGATCCCAGTATTTGGGAGGCTGAGACAGGAGGATCACAGGTTCATGGCCAGTCTCAGCAACTTAATCAGTGAGGCTCTTAGCAACTTAGCAAGATCCTGTTTCCAAATAAAAAATAAAAAGGATTAGGGTAGAGCTCACAGGTAGAATGCCCTTGAGTTCAATCTCTAGTACCACAAACAAAACAAAACAAACACCCCCCCCTGCCCTCCAAGCCCCAAACAAACCCCAAGATTGCCAAGAGGTTGGTGGAGAGCGTCGAGGCAGTCAGGGCTAGCGCTTTGTTTAGTTGGAAGTGCCAAGGATTCTGCTGAGCACTTCCCCGTTGGCCTCCTCTTTGTGTCTTCCATGAGCCAATGAAGTATGAGCTATTATTTCTCCATTTGCTGGCCTCCTCTTTGTGTCTTCCATGAGCCAATGAAGTACGAGCTACTATTTCTCCATTTGCTGGCCTCCTCTTTGTGTCTTCCAGGAGCCAATGAAGTACGAGCTACTATTTCTCCATTTGCTGGCCTCCTCTTTGTGTCTTCCAGGAGCCAATGAAGTACGAGCTACTATTTCTCCATTTGCTGGCCTCCTCTTTGTGTCTTCCATGAGCCAATGAAGTACGAGCTACTATTTCTCCATTTGCTAGATGAGGAACCTGAGGGTCACGGGATAAATAAATCCCCCAAGGTCACGTGCAGCTACTGAAGGTCAGAGGCAGCGTTGGCGCGGCCATCCACCCGACTCCAAGTTGTTTTTTTAAAATCGTGAATGTTCTGGTTCCCTAAATTGCAGACCTAATCGAGCACCTGGCAGGGGGAGCCAACTGCGGTTTGGGAAGAGGTCTCTGAGCCTGGAGAATCCTACAGAAGGTGCTGGGGCGGGGGGAGGCAGGGACCACGGAGCAGTTTTGGACCACCCGATATAGGAGGGAAATGGAGTCCCGGGGAGCGATTTCCCTGACAGTGGAGGACCAAGTTGTGGCCATTGAACAATTATCTAGTGATTAGCTTCTTTGTGGAGTCCAGGAGAACTACTGCAAGAAAATTGGTAAATTCTTTTCATTCTTAATAAAACCTAACATTATCCCGCTAATGCCTGCTATTAAGAGTTCAAAGGTTTGGGGCTGAATGTGTCTCCCCCAAATTTACAGATTGAAGTCTTAACCCTCAACCCGGTTGTATTTGGAGGTCTGGCCTCTGAGGAAGTAATTAAGGTTACATGATGTCCAAAGGTTGGGGCGCCGAGCTGATAAAATTAGTGTCCTTATGGGAGGAGGCACAAGAGCGCCCCCTGCCTTTTGGGGAGATAGCCATCTGCAGGCCAGGAAGAGCGCCTTCGACCAAGATGGAGTGAACCAGAACATTGATGGGGGGGTTTCCGGTCTCTAGCACTGTGAGGAAATAAATGTCTGATATTTAAGCCACCCAGCCTGTGGCATCTTATTATGACAGCCCTCACTGACTAATGCACCAGTGCTTTGGTATCCTGGCTTTTTCCAGAACTGTGTTTTTTTTTTGGCCAAGTAGCAGGTCCCAGCATTTTAGTAATTGGTCCCTTTAGGGACTTCTGCCTTTTCCCTCGCTAAACAGTTCAGTGGATTTGAATGGACCCGAAGAGCCATTGAACAATTATCTAGTGATTAGGCTTCTTTGTGGAGTCCAGGAGAACTACTGCAAGAAAATTGGTAAATTCTTTTCATTCTTAATAAAACCTAACATTATCCCGCTAATGCCTGCTATTAAGAGTTCAAAGCCATCTTGAGACCATTGATCTTCAAAGGAAGAGAGTCCCTCATTTATTTGACAAGGCCCAAAGAGACGCGGGGGAGGCGTCCTTGGCGTTTGGATGCTAGAAGCTGGATGAATTGGCAACATGGCCGACTCCCGGCCGCCCTTGCGGCCCCCCGCCCTCCCTCTCTTTGAATCACTGGGTTTCGTGGTAGCTCACATCTCCTTGCACATTCTGAGACCGCTGAAGGGGAGGGATCTCCCCAGGAGGCTGGTATTTTCATTTTCATCTCTGGTCTGAAGAGAAACGGGTCCTGGTGCCGCTGGATCGGGCCAATTTTGAGAGAGGGGCAGAGAAGGTACCTCTCGGAGGAGTGGATATTTCTGAGGTGGTAATGTCTTCTCTCCTTTCCCTGAGAAAACCCTCTCCCAATAAAAATGAGGTTTCAGCTGCTCTCGAGGCCCTATAAATTGATTTTGGCTCTGTCCATTATAGGTAGCTTCTGCGAGAGGAACCCGTATAAATCTCACTCAGTCAGGGAGTGTTTAAAATGGCAAACTTCAGAGTAAAGGTTTAACAAAAGCCATAAATAAAACTTCAGGAGTAATGGAGGTGTTTATAAGCATCTGTGGAATTCTGCACAAGAACAATGAGCTCGGCCCGGGTGACAAGAGATTGACTGGGGCGTTGTGTGGGCTGCGAGAAGGAGAACATCCATCTTTATTTGGTCTTGGCGCGGGGCAGCTGGGCTTGGAGACGCCATGGGGGCGTGAGCAGTGCTCCATGGCCGGGCTCACACAGAGGGGGTTCATCGCTGTCTGAGGCCGCCTGCCCAAGTGGAGTCTCAAGCCCACCTCGCTTCCAGCCTTCCACCTGGCTGATGTTTTGGGAAGGTGCAGTGTGACATAGATCACGAGGTACATGCAGAGCAAGATGTCCACGTCCCGTTCTCCAGCTAAGGAAACCGAGGCAAAGAGTGCTTCGTGAACCGGGTGTGGTGGCCCACGTGTGTGATCTCTGTTCTCGGGAGGCAGAGACAGGAGCATCCCAGGTTTGAGGCCAGCCTTGGCAACTTAGTGAGACCCTGCTTTAAGATTAAAAAAAAAAAAATGCCAGGTGTGGTGGCGCATGCTTGTAATCCCAGTACTTGGGAGGCTGAGACAGGAGGATCGCAGGTTTAAATCCAGCCTCAGCAACTTCAGGAGGATTTTAGCAACATAGTGAGACCCTGTTTCCAAATAAGAAATAAAATTGGGCTAGGGATGCCGCTTGGAGGTAGAATGCCTCTGGGTTCAATCTGAAGTACCATAAAATAAAATAAAATAGAAAAAAATAAAGGGCTGGGGGTGTGGCTTGGAGGTGGAGTGCCCTGGGTTCAATCCTCAGTATGGAACAAATGATAAACAAACAAACAACAGAATGATTTGTGACATCTTCAAGGTCCAGAACACATCATCCTTGGACGCTGGGCGAGAGTGCAGTGGATCTGGCCTGAATTCTCTCACCGTTAGCCCTTCCTCCCTTCTGTATCCACTTCTCCATCAAACAGTATTATTTTTTTATTGGTGCATTGTAATCATGCATCTTTGTTGGGTACAAGCTGGTAAAGGCATACATGCACACATTTCTCATTTAACCCTTCCCCAATTCCCACTCCACTCCCTCGCCCTCCCTCCTTCTCAAGTTCAGTTTAGTGATTGGCTTTGATATGTTTGTGAAAATACATCATGTGCATTAGGCTGTTCCCCCCCATCACCTTCACTTAAGTCACCTTCTTTGCTTACCTAAGATTTCTCCCTCTTCATCTAGAGTCCCTCTTATGACCCACTTTCTCCCCAGCTTCTTCATATTAGGGAGAGCAGATGATGTTTTACTTTTTGTGACTGACTAATCTCACTTAACATAATGTTTTCCAGTTCCATCCATTTCCCTGCAAATAACATGATTTTGTTCTTCTCTATGGCTGAGTAAAATTCCATTGTGTACATATCCCATAGTTTCGTAATCCATTCATCTGTTGATGGACATCTTGGCTGCTTCCATAGTTTGGCAATTGTGAATTGAGCCGCTATAAACATAGATACCCATGCATGCATCGGTCTGATAGTTTGGTTTCCATTCTTTTGGGTAGATCCCCAGAAGTGGTATTGCTGGATCATATGGTAGGTTCATTCCCATTCATCTGAAGATCCTCCATACTGTTTTCCAAAGTGGTTGCACTAATCTGCCATCCCACCAACAATGTACTAGTGTTCCCACTTCTCCACACCCTCACCAGCATTTGTTGTTGTTTGTGATCAAATAGTTATTGAGTCTGCTCCGGGCCAGGCCCTGGGCTGGGTGTGGGGGATGCGGGAAGATGCGTCTCTCTTGGGTTTTCATTCTACCTCCTCCGGGAACCATCTGGAGTGAGGAACCAGGGAGACAGCACCTACAGAGTGCTAGTCTGGTGCCTGGGCTTAGCCTCAGCAGAGTGGCAGTTGCCATTATTATCGCCATCGTTGTTGTCATAGTTGTCACCTGGTGGGGCCACAGAGGTGCTCTAGCTGCCCCTGGGAAGTCCTCCCTGCTCCTCCATCTCTGCTTCCCTTCCTGGAGGCTGGCCTCTTTGGGGGAGTCCCCCTGCCCTCTCCCCTGTGTATTCCAAGACCCAGCTAGACTTGCTTGGATTCATCAGGTCTCCCTCCCTGCCTGGAAACCGTCCCGCCTCCACCTAATGCAGCTTAGTTTAGGCCCACAAACCCAGCTCGGGCAGCGAATCCTTTGGTAGACTTTATAGCGGGACATAGATCATTACAGATGGGACTCAGGTTTTACAAAACATTTTAGAAGGTCGATAAATTAGACCATGAAAAGTGCATAAGAGACATCAATTATGCAGGAGCCAGAAGAATGGTTATCAAGTGATCTGGCCTTCGTTTTCTGCCCATGAAACATTTAACCGCAGCCATTAAAAGAGAAAACACCCCCTCGCTGCCTACTTCGGAAGAACGGGAGATGGAGTGCAGGAGGGCCTCCTCGGCTGTGGCGCTTGAGTAATCGGGCATCTGGGGAGGATGGAAGACCGGGGCTGGGCTCATCTGGGTGGAGAAGAATCCAGAGGCTCCAGGAGCACAGGGGGCCCTGTCCGGTTTGTGGTCACTTTTCTGGCCCCTCTGATCAGGACAGGAAGGTGCACGCCAGAACAGCTGGGCAAATGGCTGGAGACACAGCGATTCCAGGGTCCTGAAACCCTCCAAGGCTGCCGTGTTCCTCTTGCCTCCAACAGTAGCACAAGCCTGACCCCCACCCCACGGGCTGGCATGCTGCTGGGGAAAGGGGCAGGCTGCCATGATCCTGCAAGGGCACGGTCAACGTTGACTTGCCGACGACCAGTCTTCAGCCACCATGTCTGCTTCCAAGCATGGCCGTGATGTCTGTCTCTGAAAGAACTCGACCTTCCTCTGAGCTGCACCTCTTGGCCCTTGATTCTGCTCCTCTGTTGGGGTCCCGTGAGTGTCTCATCCCCACTACATGATGTGCTCTGCTTATGGGATGCAGGCCCCTTCCTCCTCCTCCTTCTCTTCCTCCTCCTCCTCCCCTCCTCCTCTTC
>PVLC010035608.1:0-16232 GCA_004027655.1 Graphiurus murinus | reverse complement strand
TACACAATGGAATTTTACTCAGCCATAAAGAAGAATAAAATCATGTTCTTTGCAGGGAAATGGATGCAACTGGAAAACATTATGTTAAGTGAGATTAGTCAGTCACAAAGAGTTAAGAAGCATATGTTCTCCCTAATATGTGGATGCTCGGGAGAAGATGGGGCATAGGAGGGTCTCCAGATGAAAAGGAGTGATCCTCGATAAGCAACGAAGTTGATTTAATTGTAGTGGACGCAGGGGGCAGAGGGACGCCCTAAAGCACATGATGTAATTACACAATCATATCAAGGTCACTCACCGAAGTGAACCTGAGGGGGAGGGAGGGAGAGGGGATTGGGGTGGGAATTGGGGAAGGGGTCAAATGAGAATTGTGTGCAAATATGTTGTTAACAACTCGTACTTAACAAAGATGTATGCTATATTGCACGAATTACTACAATAAAAAATTAAAAAAAAAAAAAAAGTCCAGCCTCAGCAACGTAGTGAGACTCTCAGCAACCTAGGGAGACTCTGTTTCAAAAAAATTTTTTTATAAAAAGGCCTGAGGGTGTAATTTGGAGGTAAAATATGCCTAGGTTCAATCGAGGATGTAGTTTAGAGTTGGAACACCCTGGGTTCAATCCCTGGTACAAGAAAGAAAATTTAAAAAGGGTGTACCATGCACATTTCGTATAGAAATGCCCACGTGTTCTCTCCTCGTGATCCTTGCAGGAGCTCTTCCCTCGGCCTGGACACTTCTTCCCATGGGCCTCCATTGGACTCCTTCCCTACTTCATTCAGGGCTCTGGTGGTTTGTCACCAGAGAGGCAACCCTGTCTCATGGCTCTCTTCTCTGTTGCTCCTACCACCTTTAGGATGGCTCTACTTCATTTTTTTTTAATTAATTTTATTTTTTTATTGGTGCATTGTAATCATACAACTTTGTTAGGTACAAGCTGGTAAAGGTATACATGCACACATTTCTCATTTAACCCTTCCCCAATTCCCACCCCACTCCCCTGCCCTCCCTCCTTCTCAGGTTCAGATTAGAGATTGACTTTGATATGTTTGTGAAAGTACATCATGTGCATTAGGGAGTTCCCCTCCCGCAACCACCACCACCTTTAGTTAAGTCACCTTCTTTGCTCACCTAAGGTTTCTCCTTCTTCATCTGGAGTCCCTCTTATGTCCCATTTTCTCCCTAGCTTCTACATATTAGGGAGAGCATACGATTTTTTACTTTTCGTGACTGACTAATCTCACTTAACATAATGTTTTCCAGTTCCATCCATTTCCCTGCAAATAACATGATTTTGTTCTTCTTTGGGGCTAAGTGAAATTCCACTGTGTACATATCCCATAGTTTTGTAATCCATTCATCTGTTGATGGACATCTTGGCTGGTTCCATAGTTTGGCAATTGTGAGTTTCTACTTCATTTTTCTTTATTTCCGGAGGCCCTGTCTGCTTTGATCTCATGTGAACACCCAGTGCCAAGAAAGAAAGAAAGAAAGAAAGAAAGAAAGAAAGGAAGGAAGGAAGGAAGGAAGGAAGGAAGGAAGGAAGGAAGGAAGGAAGGAAGAAAGAGAAAGACCAGAGGCAGAGTAGATAAACTTTTTAGAAATGTTTTTATTTCATAATTAAAATACATTTCCTGCTAGCTTAGTTGTTAAAATACAGTAATATTGCCGGGCGTGGTGGCGCACGCTTGTAATCCCAGCATTCGGGAGGCTGAGACTGGAGGATCCGGGTTCGCGGCCAGCCTCAGCTACTTAGTGAGGCACTCCACAACTTAGTGAGACCCGGTTTCAAAATAAAGAATAAAAAAAATAGGGCTGGGGGTATAGCTCGGAGGTAGAATGCCCCTGAGTTCAATCCCCAGTACCGCAAAAAAAAAAAAAAAAAAATACAGTAATATCACAGAAGGGACTATCCGAAGCCTTTCTGTTGAAAAGAGAATTCCACTTAGTTAAGGAAAAACAAAAAGGAAATGTCAGTCCAGGGGATAATTTTGCTTGAAAGGTAAGTATTCAAAAATAAAGTCTCCTAACGGAAGTGTTGGTCGAGCTCCCTGTATGTTTGACAAAGCACTTTCATTAGTGTGATTTATGTAATGGTTGGCTTGAGTACGTGGAGGTACACACACATTAAATATAAGAACTACACAAGAGTGTACACAGCACTCTTTCTTGTCTAGTTCTGAGAAATAGGTTAGTCCTACTTGCAGCTGATAATCACAATGATATTTATGGGAATTACTATGTTAAGTTCTGTGAGGCATTCCTTGCCCACGGATCAATTCAATGTCCTGTCCAAAGAAGCATCAATCGTCTGAATAATTTCCTCCTTATAGATTCAGGCAACATGAGATGGCATTTTCAGATATTCCTGGCTGAATCCCAGAACTATATTCACAAATTCATTGATTTGGTTGAGGGAAGAAGGGAGGAGGAGGACTCAGGAAGGGTGATCACTGAGGCCAGCAAGAACTGGCTGAAGTTGGACTGCCCTTTGTTGTGCCGATCTACAAATGCAATGTAATTATAGCTCTGTTGCAGAAAACACACCACCTCCCTATTGCTTATTTTCCATTTTAAAGAAAGAAACAAATTCTACTGGCTTTGTGATAGTATGAAAGGCATTTGTCTATTAATTTCTGAATATATATTATATTATTTCATTTAACTCTAAATTTCATTCCATTCTTTTGTTTCAGGTACTGGGGCATCAACTTAGGCAGAAATCTACAAATGCTCTTCTGAGATTCTTTTCTTTAGTTTGGGTGACCTAGAAGGTAAATTTCAGAAAAGTAAGAAGGAAAAAATATTCATATCTGTTCATGACATCATGCCCAACTAGCAGATGGAGTTAAACCATTATACTCTTTCACAAAATTTCTGTTTCTTAGGGATGTAGCTCAAGGATAGAAAATTTGGCTAGCACGCATGAGACCCTGGGTATGATCCCCAGCACTGCAAAAAAAAAAAAACTATTCTTTAAAAGACATGCAACTTGTTTTCAAGATTTTAGTGCATATTCCTGGCCCATAGCCCTGTGGGAAATCCTAACTTTACTGACAAATTAGAGGAGCTACAGGGCCAAGGTGTGGCTCAGTGGTAAAGTGCTTGCCTTGCATGCAGAACACCTGGATTCAATTCCCCAGCTCTCCCCCGCCCCCCCAAAAAAGACAGAAACAATAATCTCAAGCCCACAGAATTTGCAGCTCACTTTCTTTAGTCTCAAATACAGGTCATAGTCTTCCAAGACTAAAGGCCTCAGAACAAAAAGAGGTAAAACCTGAGTCTAGCACTTCCAATAACCTTGCTCCTTGCTCTCTATGCTGAGATATTCATCTCCTGTGCCCTGAAAGCTGAAAGTGGCCATTAACTTCCATTCATTCATTCACATATTCATCTTCCGTTCACCAAGCCTCTCTGCAAGCACCCACTTTAGACCTAGAGGTGACTATACCGTGAAACAGTTCGAGCATAGTAGATGTCCTCTCCCTCAGGGAGGCACAGGCTCTTGCCTTGGTGATTTGTGGAAATGCAGGGCAGAGAAGGCCACTGGCTGCCTTCCAGAAGCAGAGGCTCCTTCGGGACTGTCATGCAAGTGGATGTGTGATGGCCGCTCAAGGAGAAAGCTGACCTTATTTCTAGGGCATTTGGGATGTCTATGGAAGGTGATCACTGAGTGTATTCACAGACCCTCAGTGGGCACATTCCATGGCACCACGCTGGACCAGGAAATGGCTCTTCGCAAAAGGATCAGATCAGAGCACTGTGGCATCTAATGTTCTCTTTACCTTCCGCCGTGAATAATTTATCAAAAAAGCATTCTCAAATTCTGAACAACACAAATACAGGCTGAATTATTAACAAGAGCTTCCCCAACCTCATCATTGTCTCTTCCTTACTGACTTTATCCTCCACCCCTCCTGTCATGACTCAGGAGAAAAGTCTCCATTCTGGGCTCTTGTGTCAAACAGCTCTGTGCTCAAAATCTTGCGTCTTCCTTCTCTAGCTGGGAAGGGAAGGGTTGGATTCGATGATTTTATGGCCTGTCAGTGCTGATGGTTTATTACTTTCATGTCAAGATTTAGAAGTAAGAGTGATGCTTTTTCCCGAGCACAGACCAGCTGCTTCTCTGGATGAGGATTTGAGAAGTTGCCACCCAGCCTCAGGTAGAGATGAGAAGATAGAACAGAAGGATAAGTTTTCCTTCTGGGTGACAGCGTAATAATGCATCCAAGTCATTGGCAAGCAGTCATCAAAACTGGAAAAAGATAAGAAGAAAATCAAGCAGAATATCAAAATGAAAATTCGCACATGAGTGACTACTCTGGAGGGTTCTTCCAGCTGCCCAGTTTTTCTCTTGCATGTCCAGGTAGACTTCAGGCTTTTCCCTTTAAGTCACAAGTGTTAACCTGGCTGATATGTTTGAGCGCTTTTCCTTCTTGCTATTTTCCATCCTCCTCTCTCCATGCATCTCACCCCTACCCTCCTTTGTTTTTTTGGGGCTAAGTACCAATCGCTATTTTCCCCATATGAAATGGAACCAAAAGAGAGGGGTGAGGCGAGGTCTGGTGGAAACAGAAATCGAGTTGAGAGCAGAGAGTGCCAATGCTTTAACCTCACATGGCTTCTCCAATTCTTTCTCCATCTTCTGTCTCCATTATTGGCCCTGAATTCAGACCACTGTTTCATAATACAGCAGCACAGAATGCTATTTTGGGGGCCTCTGGAGTGCCCAGCCCCCACCGCCAGAGATGTAGATGGGTGAGGAGGGGGTTGTTGCCAGTATACATTTTCTCATTCACAATCAAATGGTGTCTTTTCTTTTAGTAGCAACCTTGCAAGGAAATATTATTGCCCTCATTTTATTTCAAAGCTCCTATTCTGAAATATGATAAAATCGAAACAGGCATTTGGGAGCTGGGTGTGGTGGCGCACGCTTGTAATCCCAGCATTTGGGAGGCTGAGACCGGAGGATCCGGGTTCGCGGCCAGCCTCAGCTACCTAGTGAGGCACTCCCCGCAACTTAGTGAGACTCGGTTTCAAAATAAGGAATAAAAAATAGGGCTGGGGGTATAGCTCAGAGGTAGAATGCCCCTGAGTTCAATCCCCAGTACCACCAAATAAATAAATAAATAACAGGCATTTTGCTAAGAGGATGGCATGATGGGTAATTTTTCTCTCATCTCTCCCTTGCCTTGATGTTAAATCATTGTGTTCATCGAAACCCAATAGGCTCAATAGAGAGTCAAGGACTCTGCCATCTAGCCCAGAAGAGCCAACCAAATGTTAATCAAATACAGGAGGCATTTTTAATTACATCCCCAGGACTCTGAATATAAAACCCCAGGATTATTGTCAACAGCAGCCTCCAGGCTGTCACTTTTGCCAAGAAAGCAATCGACTTATTGAAGTCATGACATCTTTCCATGTATTCACCTCGCCAGTGACCTACCAGGCCCTCGGTGACTCCTCTCCACCACCTTCATTTCCACACTTTCCCTTTGCCCACAGCAGCCACATTGGTCTCTGGTTGGCTTGTTAAATATGCTCAAGATGGGTGTGGTGGCACACACCCGTAATCCCAGCACCTGGGAGGCTGAGACAAGAGGATCACAGGTTCAAGACCAGCCTCAGCAACCTAGTGAGACTCTTTCAAAATGAAAAGGGTTGGGGGTGTAACTTGGAGGTTCAATCCCCAATACTATATACACACATACAAAGGAAGGAAGGAAGGAAGGAAGGAAGGAAGGAAGGAAGGAAGGAAGGAAGGAAGGAAGGAAGGAAGGAAGGAAGGAAGGAAAGAAGGAAGGAAGGAAGGAAAGAGAGGCCCAACCAGGAACTTCTGCCCTTGCATCTCCCTCTCCCTCTCCCTAGCAGCCTCATGCTTCACACCTGCTATCCTTCCTCTAACTTCCTCTTCTCACTGAGCTCTTCCTTGTTGGCCCCAGTTTCGAGCCGTCTCTCCCCACTCCCTGCCCTCTCCCCTGCAGTAGCACTCACTGCCATCCGCATCAATGTGACAAGAGCAAACCTCTTCTAGAGGGCTCATTACGTGCCAGGCAGGCCTGTCCTAAGTGCTTTGTGCATGCCGTCTCATTTATCAATCCTTGAAGCAACAATGCAAAGTGGGTCCCCTACTGACCCCATTTCCCAGAGGAGGAAACTGAGGCACTAGGAAACGAAGTTGCTTGCTCTAAGTTCCATAATGACTGAATAGCAGAGCCAGGAGAGAAGCCCCAGGCAGTCTGGCAGGAGTCCGCAGTGTTACCCACCACACTTTTATTACTTAAGCGATTTATCATGCTTAATTTGGGCCTCCCCCTTTTATACTGTATATTCCACAAGGCCATGAAACTGGGTGTTCTTAATTGCTACATCCCCGATGCACATCACGGTGCCTGACCCGTAGAGGATGTCTAACGTACTTGTCTAATTAATTAGTCAGCTAGTTAACGCCACCACTCCTTCAGCTGCTGGTATGTTCCACATACCTAAGTGCCTAGTAAATATTCTTTAACAGGAAGTAATTCCCTAAAGTGCATTTCTCTGACCATATTCCCTGCTGCCTGCTTCGGGAGGAAGCACAGGAGCAAATGTTAGAAAGGAATGCTTTCTCTCTGACTGTTGGCCAGCATCCCAAAGCCAAGAACAACTAGTAAGTGCCAAGGGGCCTTCGTTCCCAAACAAGGGGCCCGGCCAGCGATGCAGGATAAGGAAAGAAAGTTGGGACTCCCTTCCAAAACCAGACAAACGCAGGAAGCTAATAGAGAGGCTTGGTTCTGCTCTGGAGTCAGGTAGACTCCTCTGAGCTCCCAAAACCAGATGTGACAGACATGGCTGCTTCTGAGAGTCACATGCCAGCCTTCGTCTCTTTCTATGCCCCAACTACAGCCAGAAGCCATTTGCTGGCACTTAGGCCAGAGGGGTGCAGCCATCTCAGCTGGTGGGAAGGGGTGAGTGAACAGGAGTCTTCCTTTTTCCCAGGTCTCAGCACATATGCATGCATAGACACAGACACACACATGCATACCAGTTCTTAGCGCAAACACACACACACACACACACACACACGCACACACACACACACACTCCCATGCACACCAGCATCATGCTCCAACTATCCTTCTCTTTTTGTTATTGGGACTTGAACCCAGGGGCATTCTACCTCTGAGCTCTACCCTCAGCCCTATTTTATTTTTTATTTTGAAGCAGGGTTTCACTAAGTTGCTGAGGGCCTTGCTAAATTGCTGAGGTTAGCCTCAAAACTCTGATCCTCCTGTCTCAGCCTCCCAAGTACTGGGATTACAGGTGTCAACCCTTTTCTTTAACCCAGTTGGTCACAAAGCCATTCAAAATGAAGTTTTAGGACCTGCAGTCTCTGTGACACCTGGCGTCTCCAATCCTTACTCTCAGAACAACACCTGATGTGAAATGATCCCGGTGCACCATTTTCCTTCATCTGAAAGGACCTGCAATTGGCTTGCATATGACTTAATCCATGTTCACCCAGCCTTGCCCCGGCCTCAGACTAGAACTCCCATACCAACGAAGACAGGAATCAAAACAATTTCACTGCAATGCCTGCCATACTTGGAATTAAGCAAGGTCAAACACGGACTCGGAATGGCCCTGGCGTCTATTCACATGTTTGGTTAGCTCCAAGCTCCCTCGGCCATGCCTCATCCAACCTTTGCAGAAGAGCTCAGGCCGTGTAACAGTTTCAGCCACTGGAGCTGGGCAGCCTGCAACTCTCCAGACACTGGGCAGTCTCCATCTCTGGGCAGCTGCCGGCCCGCCTCGCCATCTGTCAAGCTGACCCTCTGCCGACCAGGAAAGACGAGCCTGCAAGGCACCCAGAAAGACTGGGGCTCGCTAGGTCAGTGGCGCTGCCTTTCCATGTCCACCCCGTTGCTGGAAGCTGTTCTTGGTCGTATCTGTGGACAGCTAGGCTTCTGGAAGAATCTGTGGGTCCTTAGCCAAAGATGGTGGCCACTGCCAGTCCTCCTGAGTTGGAAGACTCGTGAAAGTATAAAGCTTCTGGGATTGGTTGGGTTATTTGGTTTGGGATGGATTTTTTATTTCTCTCTCTCTCTCTCTCTCTCTCTCTCGATGGGAATTAAACTCAAGGCACCCGCTAAGCACATGCTCTACCACTGAGCTCAATGGTAAGGCTTCAGAAAGCTCAGGTCCACCTGTGTCGTACACCCCTGCTGTCACATTATCCCCAAATCGCCTGGGAAGAACTTACCAAGAAGGGGAAGAACCGGACCAAGCTGGCCTAGGCATCTCCTTATAAGCTCTAACTCTGAGTCTGTGTAACGAAAATGACCAGAGCGCAGTCTCACTGTGTGGTTGCTTCTGTTGCAGACTTGTTTCATACGCCATGGCTGCCGGACTGGAAGAAAATCAGTGTATGGAAATGACACTGCCCCAGACCCCAATAGGCGACATTCCCAGCAATTTGGTTTCTCTCTTAGGGCTGAATGCTTGCTGTCGGGTGGAGGGTGGGGGTGAAGGAGGTGGAAGGGGGAGATAAAGATAAGGAAAGGATGATTAGTGAAACAGGACATTTGGCAATCAAATAGGGATTATTATGCACTTGTTCCTATGCACCATTTAATAAGAAATGAGAGAAATGTACATTGCCTAGGATGCTTTGGACCTCAATAAAACACCCATGGTGGTTGCTACACCCTATTAGCTAATCAGGGAGCATTTAGGACAATGAGCAGAAACTTACTGCCCCCAAAGTGTGAGAGGAAAGAATCAAGTAGCTTCAATGTTGTTCTTACAAAAACACACAGTAAGCTGGGCATGGTGGTGAACACCTGTAATCCTAGTACTTAGGAGGCTGAGACAGGAGGATCACAAGTTTGAGGCCAGCCTCAGAAACTTAGTGAGATCCCTCAGCAACTTAGTGAGACCCTGTTTCAAAATGAGAAATAAAATAGTAGCTCCAAGGAAGAATTCCTCTGGGCTCAACCTCCAGTACCAAAAAAAATAAAAAGTGCCAATTTGGGGTGCTGGAAATGGAGCTGGGTAATGGGGTCACTCCAGGCATATGACCCCTTATGAGAGAAGACGGCAATGAACCTGGCTGGGTCTGTTTTCAGTCCCACCCAACAGCCTTTCTGGAATACCAGTCAGACCAATAGCACAGGACCAGATCCCAGGTGGACCCCTGGCCTCACTCTATTCTGAGACAACAGGAGGTAGCCTACACCCCAGCCAATTCTCTGTAAACTTCTACTTCCATCACATAAGAGAATTATTTAAAAAAAAAAAAAAGTGGTGGAAATAACACCCAATGCCCTCCTTTCCAGCACCAGTGGGTCAGTGGGGTTCAACTGTGGACCAAGGAAGCGTGCTATTTTTAGGAACACACCTGGACGGGGGAAATCCAGTTCAACACTTGCATTATCCAAACCACTGCACATTAGTGCACTCTTTTGATCCTGCAGCTCTCCTCTACTTCCTTTTCCTGTTATGTACTTTCAAGATACTAATTTATTTATTGCTGCTTCAGTGAGACCTCGGTTTATGATGGTCAATAAACTGGCATTGCTGTTAAATGATGCAAGCTTTCTTCTGGGGAGCACTGCCAAGCGGGGCTGAGCAGGCTGCTCCCTCACAGCACAGGAATTCCTCCCTCGCCATGGATGAGTCCCTGGAACGAGCTTAATTGTGAATGGCACGGACCTCTGTCTGCAGTCTGCTGGGCCGAGACCATGCAATTAGCTTTCCTTCCGATTTCTGAGAAATCTGACTAAAGCTATGACATTGGAGGCCATTCAATATGTTTCCGCCCATTAGGTAAGCCACGATACCATTTATTCCTTTCACTGGACTCCTGAACATGAATCAAAATACGAAACGGGCAGCATGTAGATTGTGAAATAGTGCTGCTTTTCCATCTTCAATTTACCTACTTTAATACATGTTCCTACTCAATGGTGTGTTATCTGTCCTTAAAAGAAATGAGTCCTGATTCATTGGCAGAGTGTGTGTGTGTGTGTGTGTGTGTGTGTGTGTGTGTGTGTGTGTGTGTTTTATTGGGAATTGAGCACAGGGGTTCTATCTTCAAGCTACATTCCCAGCCCTATTTTATTTTTATTTTGAAATAGTATCTTGCTAACTTATTGCATACTGGCCTTGAACCTGCGATCCTCCTATCTCAGCCTCCCAAGTACTGGGATTACAGGTGTACATCACCATGCCGGACTCATTGGCAGACTTTCTAAATTGATTTAATAGGCAGGATAATACTGTGCTCTTAAAGATCTTGGAGAAGAAAATAAAATATCCAGGCATGAAGGAAATAACTCCATAGAGCTAGCAAATGGCTTGTTACCAAACTCCTGCCCTTTGACTCACATCTGAATTCTTCTACCTAACTGAAGTTCTTTGGTAGGAACACACCTTTCTATAAGTACCTCCTGTGCTAGCCCTCATTATTCTAACAACATTCACTGTTTTACTTTCTTGCCCAAAGGTCATAAACTTGCTTCTCAAAATCTCACCTAGTCTCTTCATATTTATTCTCACCATTAAGGCTCCCAGCATCTAGGGAAACATCTCAGAGAAGTCCTTCTGTTCTCATCCCTCTGGCATCCTCCTTGTCCCAAACCCGCTGATATGCTCTGTACCACTTTGACTGCAGAGGTAGAAGTTTGGATTCTCTTGTGCTGTGTGTGTGTGTGTGTGTGTGTGTGTGTGTGTGTGTGTGTGTGTGTCTGCATTCATGCGCACACCTGTAGTGCTACAACAAAATGCCACAGACCAGATAGCTTATAAACCACAGGAGTGTATTTCTTTTTCTTACTTCTAGAGGCTGGGAAATCCAAGATCAAGATGGCGGCAGGTTCAGCACCTGGTGAGGGTCCACTGCCTCCTGGGTGGTCTTCTCACTTAAACCTCATGTGGCAGAAGAAGCAGGGGGTCTCTCTCTAGCCTCCTATGTGAGGGCACGAGTCCCTTCCATGAGGGCTCCTCCTGCATGACTTAATCATCTCTCAGAGTCCCACCCTGGGAATCAGGATTCCAACATTTGAATTTTGGAGGGAGATAAACATTTAGATCATAGGTGTGTGTGTGTGTGTGTGTGTGTGTGTGTGTGTGTGCGTGTGTGTGTGTGTGTGACAGAGAGAGAGAGGCAGAGAGAGACAGAGAGAGAAAGGGGTTTTTCTCCAGCCAGGTCTTCAGATGTGAGGTGCTGGCATTCTGTTATTTATCTTTCATGTTCCTGGCTGCCTGGGGCCTCTCAGACAGTAGATGATCAAAACACTGTGCTCATCAAATGCACTGAGTGATGGAGAAGGGAGAGCTTCTCATGAAATCTTTAAAGTCAGCTCCAGAGGTGCCCCTCTCATGAAATCACCCACAACAACCCCTTCCCCACTCTGGCCCACGTGAGAATTCGATTTTCCTCTGTCTGAGTTGATAGAACACTTGGCTTCTTCCTTCATCATGGCCCTTGGAACACACACGGTCTTCTAAAATACCTGCTTGTGGGAAATGGATGCAGCTGGAAAACATTATGTTAAGTGAGACCAGCCAGTCACAAAGAGTAAAGAAGCATATGGTCTACCTAATATGTGGATGCTAGGGAGAAGATGGGGCATAAGAGGGTCTCCAGATGGAAAAGGAGAGACCCTTGATAAGCAAAGAAGTTGATTTAATCGAAGGGGATGGACGGGGTGGGGGACACCCTAATGTACATCAAGGTTACTCACTAAACCGAACTTGAGAGGGAGGGAGGGCAAGGGAGTGGGGTGGGAATTTGGGGAAGGGGTCAAATGAGAAATGTGGGCACATATGTCGTTATCAATTTGTACCTAACAAAGATGTATATGTATGCTTACAGCACACGAATAATAAAAAATAATAAATAAATAAAATGGAAAGAATAAAATAAAATATCTGCTTGTACACGTTTCTCTCCCCTGACTGTGTATAAGTGCAGGGCCCACTGTGCTGACCATGCTGGTCGCTTTACGTGTATTATCTCTAATCCATAAGACGATCGCTCTGTGTCGATATTTCTACCTCCATTTTTAAAATGAGAAAACTGTTAACCAACAGAGAGTAACAATACCTGGCGAGTAAGAAGCCAAGCGGCAATGTTGCTAGCCAGCTGGCACTTCTGCCCCTCTCCCGGTGTTTTCCTTCAGAGAAGGGAACTCATTGAATCTCCCAACGTTCTCCTTTCTCTGCCTCCTTGTTCCTGCTGTTATAGGGTGATACTCTCGCCTAGCAATAAAGGTTAAAGGGCGATGATCTCCTTTCCTCGGTCCTTGCTTCCCAACAGAAAATTTCAAACAGGAAGTATGAATAGGGGAAATAAGGGGCTTATTACAGTTTAAGACAAGGCCATGATAAAGAGATTTACTTTCCTGGAGCAGACAGGCTTTCCTGGGGCAGAAAAATGGCATGGGACAAATTATATTCTAGAGAAAAGGTCTGGAACAGGCCACTTTGGAGGTGAACTCTCCACGTGGCCAGCTTTATCCAGCCTGGGAACCTCCCCCTTCATACATATGCATTTTGAGAGGTCGCTATCTCTTCTAGAACCACAGCTTGGTGCAACTGCATCTGCATCTATGCTGTTTCGCCATACTGGATACCCCAGGGGTGTGGGTATAAATGCTGCCATAATTGCCAGCGCCTATCTTTGGGTGGTAAGTTAAGCCTCCTAATACTGCGGTTCTTTTTTTTTTTTTTTTTTTTTTTAATTGGTGCATTGTAATCATACATTGTTGTGAGGTACAAACTGGTAGAGGCATACATGTGCACAGGTCTCATTTAACCCTTCCCCAATTCCTGCCCCATTCCCTCCCTCTCCCCCCCTTCTCATGTTCGGTTTAGTGATTGACTTTGATATGTTGGTGAATGTATATCATGTGCATTAGGGTGTTTCCCTCTGTTCCCCTCCCATCACCTTCAGATAGGTTACTTTCTTTGCTCATCTAAGGTTTCTCTTCTTCGTCTAGAGTCCCTCCTATGACCCACTTTTTCCCTAGCTTCCTCGAATTAGGGAGAGTATTGATTTTTTACTTTTTGTGACTAACTAATCTCACTTAATATAATTTTTTCCAGCTCCATCCATTTCCCTGCAAATTATATGATTTTGTTCTTCTTTATGGCTGAGTAAAATTCCATTGTGTACATATCCCATAGTTTTGTAATCCATTCATCTGTTGATGGACATCTTGGCTGCTTCCATAGTTTGGCTATTGTGAATTGTGCAGCTATAAACATAGATACACATGCGTTGGTCTGCCAATTTGGCTTCCATTCTGGATATCCAGAAGTGGTATTGCTGGATCATATGGTAGGTTCATTCCCATTCATCTGAGGATCCTCCATACTGTTTTCCACAGTGATTGCACTAATCTGCAATGCCACCAACAATGTATTAGGGTTCCCACTTCTCTACACCCTTGCCAACATTTGTTGTTGTTTGTGTTTTTAATGATACTCATTCAAATTGGGATTAGGTGAAATTTCAGGGTAATTTTAATTTGCATCTCTTATTGTTAATGATGTTGAACATTTCCTCACACATTTATTGGCCATTTGTATTTCTTCCTCTATAAAGTGTCTATGGAAAAAAGATAGCCCCTTCAACAAATGATGTTGGCAAAACTGGTTAACCATATGCAGAAAAATGGAAATAAACCCCACTTTCTCACCCTGCACAAGAGTCAATTCAAGATGGATCAAAGACCTGGAAGTCAGACTCAAGTACCTTGCAGCTACTTGAGGGCATGGGTCCAACACTTCAACACATAGGCACAGTTTAATACTTTCTCAATAAGACCCCAAAGGCACAAGCAACTCAAAGGAAGATCAATACATGGGATTGCATTAAACTGAAGAGCTTCTGTGCAGCAAAGGAAACTATTAAGAACCTCAACAAAGAGCCAACAGAGTGGGACAAAATTTTTACCAACTACTCCTCTGATAGAAGACTGATATCTGAAATACACAGAGAACCCAAGAAACTTACCACTAAGGAAACAAATAACCCAATCACTGCAGTTCTTAGTCGCAGCTGGGCAATGAGTCCTGTATTTCCTTCCTTTCCTTGCTTAGCTTCCCCGAAGGTGTGTCCTAATCCTCCCATCACCAGCTCATTTCTACCTAGCTGCCTAACAGTTCCTCCCCCGGAGAGATGGCATGCCTCAGTGAGATGGCTTAGCATGGACAGAGGACCTGGATGGCGTTATCCTCTCCTCTCCTCTCCCCTTCTCTTTCCTTTCCTTTCTTTTCCTTCCATTCCTCTTGTGCGGAGAACACAATCCTCCTCTGCCCCTAAGAACCACAAGTCTTTGGGATGTAGCTTCAGCTCCTATGGCCAAAGGCATGGGGATATGTAGTTGGCAACAATAACCTTAAATGCTATAATTTTGGCCACAGTACACCAGTAGTCTTAGGAAAGACACAAGTACAGTTTTCTGGGAGTAAAATATACATAGAATGATTGAGCTAGAGAAATGGCTATGGGCTTTGGATCTTAGCGTATGAGCAGGTGTATTAAACTTGAAAGTGTGCGAGGCTTGTACACAATGGTTAATACAATTGAGCGATTGGATTTTAACTGCTGCAGCCTGGGCAAAAGCTTTAAGCCTTAGGCTAAGTAGCATTTTGACCTTGGTAACTGACTGCAGCTTATGTGGGATTTGTCCACAGCCCGTTGACTGTGGTTGATTGCACAGTGCAAAATGCTGATGAGGTGCAGGGGCTCGAGCAGAAAACCAAGGCGGTGCAGGGATTAACATAGACCCAGGGGACCACACAGCCACCAAAGAGCACTAGGCTCAACCAATGGTGGCAGCAAGGGCACCTGAGTCAGCGTCACAGCATGCTCCACAGTGGTGGAGGTCCTCCAGGCCTCAGCAAAGGTGAGGACTGCCTCTGAGTCCAGGTGCTTCCGGGCCCTTAACTCACACAGGTGCAGCTTGCCTAAGCAGGTGCTGCTCGAGCAACAACACCATAGAGAAAACAGGCTCTTAGACATTAGTGTTGTTGTTTTGTTTGTTTGTTTGTTTGTTTTTTGTGGTTTTTTGCAGTACTGGGGATTGAACTCAGGGGCATTCTACCTCCGAGCTATACCCCCAGCCCTATTTTTTATTCTTTATTTTGAAACAGGGTCTCACTAAGTTGCAGAGTGCCTCACTAGGTAGCTGAGGCTGGCCACAAATCCAGAACCTCCGGTCTCAGCCTCCCAAATGCTGGAATTACAGGCGTGCGCCACCGTGCCTGGCCTCCTATTTACTGTTTTTAAACCACCCTGCTAAAGATTCCATTCCTGTTACAGAGCACTAAGTGAGGGTCTAGATTTATTTTGTAATATACTCTTATTGGTGCATTATAGTCTCACATCATAATGTAAATCATGTTGACAGTGACACACACAGCATTTGGTGCCCCACCCCCACCTCACTGCCTCCCCATACAGAGTACTGAGATTGACATTGATATTTTCGCATATGGACACATAGCCAATGGCAGTAATTGTATTAATGAACCTCACTCTTCCCCCTCCCCTTCCCTTAGACCACCTCCCTAGCTCCACTGAGGTTTCTCCTCCATTACCTGGAGTCCTTCTGGAGGGTCTAGATTTAAATTGTTTGTGCCAGGCAGAGCAAATGGGAAATGCAAATTAGGAGGTGATGCATACACTGGGCGACAAAAACAGAAAGATTGGCTACCAGTGACGGGGATCGGATCGCCATTGCTGCAAATTTAGAAGCGTAGCCAGGAGGCACAAGGCCTCAAACAGCCACCTGTGGGGCAGAGAGGTGAGTATATGGGTTTTTCCTCCTAGACATGATAGATGTCCTTGCTAGGAAATTTTTTTTTCCAGTTGAGTTTAAGATCAAAGCTCATAAATCCCAGACAATTATCGTCATCTAGAGAGGACAGAAGCTGGGTGCTCTACCCTAGCTACCTCCTTCCATCTTTCCCTTTTTTTTTAATATATATATATTTTTAATTGGTGCATTGTAATCACACATCTTTGTTAGGTACAAGCTAGTATAGGTAAAGGCATACATGCACACATTTCTCATTTAACCCTTCCCCAATTCCCGCCCCACTCCCTCCTCCTCCCTCCTTCTCAAGGTCAGTTTAGTGATTGACTTTGAGGTGTTCATGAAAGTACATCACGCTCATAAAGCTACCTCCTTCCAGATGCATCTCATTCTCTTTTTTTTTTTTTTTTTTTTTTTTTTCG
>PVLC010035607.1:0-16206 GCA_004027655.1 Graphiurus murinus | reverse complement strand
GCTACACCCCCAGCCCTATTTTTTATTCTTTATTTTGAAACCGAGTCTCACTAAGTTGCAGAGTGCCTCACTAAAGTAGCTGAGGCTGGCCGCGAACCCAGATCCTCTGGTCTCAGCCTCCCAAATGCTGGGATTACAAGCGTGCGCCACCACGCCCGGCTCCTTCTAAGTTTCTTTTTCCTCCCCCAGTAACATAGACGCCTGTGCTCCTATCACAAAGAAGAAAAAAAGAGTTGTCAGTGTTCCCCAGGGCTAGAATTTAGGATCCCCAGCAATTGATAGGCTATTTATTCCCTGGGGATATGGCATTCACCGTTTGTCTTTGCAAACAGGTACGAGAGCTTTCACAGCCTCCCAGACGACTGCTCCTTCTTGTCACAACACCTCATTACATCTGCAGCTTTATACAACATCCTCTCATCGATGACCTGGGCCCTTTCTGCTGCAAGGAAAAGCATTTTGTCTGCTGGGCAGGATTTTTCTTTCCCTGTGTCCAACGTTTTTCTCACCCATATTAACTTCTGCAAACAAAAAAGGCTATTATTTTCCTCTGATTTCGGTCCTTTGACAGTATTCATCATTTGCAGTTTCTTTTTTCCTGGCCCCTAAACTTTCTGGTATCTTTTTTTAAAAGTCCTTTTAAAGTCTTGAATCCACAGTCAGCTCCTGAGCGCATGGGTACTTTTCACCCTGGTCGCTCCCTCACTAATGAATCTTTCCAGGCTGAAGATTCTCTAATCTCTGAGGTCTCCACAGGATTTTCCCAGGTTCAGACTGAAGCAATGGAGACCATCCTGCTCTTCTCTGCTTGTCTGTTGTGTTTAATTATGCTGTCTCCTAGGATACTCCCAAGCTTCTGCCGCACTCATGAACTTTAACTCTTCTTTCACCTCACCTCCAACAGAGCTTCTACTAAGTATAGCACCCTTATTCTCCGGCCATCTATCAGAGCATGCTTATGCAGCAGCTGATGGGATTTCTTTTAATTTTTATTTTTCTAGATTTCATAGCCCCTATCAGGCTTTTTCTGATTTTTTTTTTTTTTTTTTTTTTTTTTTTTTTTTTTTTTTTTGCGGTACTGGAGATTGAACTCAGGGGCATTCTACCTCCAAGCTATACCCCCAGCCCTATTTTTTACTCTTTATTTTGAAACAGGGTCTCACTAAATTGTGGAGTGCCTCACTAGGTAGCTGAGGCTGGCCGCGAACCCGGATCCTCTGGTCTCAGCCTCCCGAATGCTGGGATTACAAGCGTGCGCCACCACGCCCAGCTTTTTTTCTGATTTTATATCTCAAATCTACTCTTGTTTTTGTTTTTTGGTGTTTGTTTGCTTGTTTGCTTGCTCGCTTGTGATACTAGGGATTGAGCCCAGAGCATTCTACCTCCAAGTCATACCCCCAGACTTATTTTTTATTTTGAAACAGGGTCTTGCTAAATTTCTGAGGCTGGCCTCAAATCTGTGATCCTCCTGTCTCAGTCACCCACGCATTGGGATTACAGGCATGTACCCTGCACCTGGCTCAAATCTATTCTTGACTTGAGATGACTAGTTACTATTCTGGAAGTGATATAATGTATCTGCAGTAGTTACTTTCTACCCAGTCTGTTCCATGCCAGCAGGACAGCAGCAGAAATGAAGGTCAAAAGATAAAAGCCTAGTTCAGCTGCACCTCTAACCTGTGCAAGAAAGCACCAGCCACTCTCAGACCCCTGAGGCCTGACCAGCTTTCTGAGGACATATTCTAACTCCAGGGTTGTTCAGGCAGAATGTGCTATGGGTAGGGGACATGTTCCAGGGTCTGGTGCTTATAGATTTGCATCTTAGCCCCTTACTACCTGTGTGACCTTGGGTAGGTCATTAGTGGTTCAGATTCCCCACCCCCTGCAAGGATATGGTAAGGATGAAGAGACAGGCACATAAAGCTCTCAGCCCTGTCACACAGAGTAGCTATTATTATTAATAATAATAGGATATCAGCAATTAATAATAGGATATCAGCAAATCTTTCATTGAATCTCATTCATTTTTTGAAGGATTTTGTGGTTTTAGGTATTCCTTGGGTTTTCCTACAGATTGACAGCTATAGGCACCTTTATATTTCTGTTATCATGAACTGGACCACTTAGAGGAAAATCACTCAAGACTCCTCAGTGAAAAATAATCCTTGTTGCTTAGAAAGTATGTTTCTCCAGGATGGAGGTTTGGTTTGGTTTTTCTTTTCCCACAGTTCGATTAGTAGCTATCATGATTATTGCCAGGGGAAACCCAAAGAAGAGATAACTCATTCTCTGGTTCAGTGAGGTCAAAGGCAGTTCAGGAACCCAGACCCACATAAACAAGTGGTCATTGGCATGGGCTGGAATATAGTGTGTGTGTGTGTGTGTGTGTGTGTGTGTGTGTGTGTGTGTGTGTGTGTGAGAGAGAGAGAGAGAGAGAGAGAGAGAGAGAGAGACACAGAGACAGAGACAGATGGACAGACAGACAGATGGACAGACAGACAGACTGGAGATTAAACCCAGGGGCATTCTACCTCTGATCTACACCCCGAGCCTTATTTTATTTTGAAACAGGATCTCACTAAGTTGCTGAGGCTGGCTTTGAACCCTACAATCCTCCTGTCTCAGCCTCCCAAAGAACTGGGATTCCAGCCATTGGAATCTAATTAAGTGCCTGCAGATGCTAGCTGGAAATCAGGAGGAGCTCTAGCTTGGAGCACTCAACACAACCAATACTCGTTAACTACTACCACTAATAACTTATAACAAATAACATCAGAAATTAGTAACTGGACCACTGGCATCCCAAGATAATCATTTCCAGAATATAAAAATTGGTCTCCCTCCTCTATGCATAGCAATAGGGTTTCTGAGAACTGGCTTCTCATTTTTATTTTAATTGACATATAAAACAAAAACAAAAATGTAAATACTCTGAACCATCAGTGAGTTGGTTTAGTACAGAGTTAGAACTAGAGGAACAGGTGACTTTTCCCCTCCTGCATCCAAGCAATTGGAACAACTGATACATATTTGAGATCCTGTGATATTCAGACTTTCTGTGCCTGTGAGACAATCTTATCAGCAAGATTCCCTCTGAGCTTTTCCATAGCATTCACCTCTACAAAGGCACTTCCCTTAGATTCTTGTCACCATTCCTGTCAACTGCTGAGAAGAGACCAACAGCCACAGGTGACCCGCAGCATGCCCACTTGGACAAAAGGCCAACTAGGAGGCGAAGAGAACACATTTTTTTTTTCTTCTCAGATAAGCACCTCTCCTTTGTTACTTAATCCTCACATCTAAGAACTCCTATGGCTCAAAAAGAAACCCTCTTAGAAAATGTTTATATGAAAAGAGCCTAAGAAAATATTACCATTTACCAACCCAAAGCAGTATGCAGTTACACAACACAAAGAGAAAATCTGTGTTGGGTAGAAATTTCATTATCCTACCGGATATTAAAATCCTGATATCAGGCTTGTCAACATTGCAATAACAAATACAGCCCCCAAAGTGATTGCTTCTTAGAATATATCTTTCAAGATCATTTGCAGTAATATCTATACTACCTTGGCTGCTAATATTGATTAGCAGCCAACGACATTAATCAACTGCATACAATGAGAGAAACACAAAAACAAAGAGAAGGCCGGGAGCAACCTTGGCAGGACAGTTTCTACCAAGGGAACGAAGATCATTTTGTTTATCTTCAGCTTCTGGTTTCTTTTGAATGATGTTAATAACCAAAAAGGGTGTGCAATTTCAATAGAGTGAAAACATAGAACAGATATGGAAAATACACTGGAAATGTATCATTCTTAGCTTGACTTATGCATTCTAAATTTAAGAACAAAATAAACCAGGCATGGTGGCACACACCTGTAATTTCAGTACTTGGGAGACTGAGACAGGAGGATTGCAGGTTCGAGGGAAGCCTCAGCAACATAGTGAGACTCTCAGCAACTTAGTGAGACCCTGTTTGAAAACAAAAAATAAAAGGGATGAGGATGCAGCTTGGAGGTAGGATGCTCTTGGGTTCAATCCTTGGTACCACAAAAATAAATAAGAACAAAATAAAACCAAAAGTAATAAAGAGATTTTTATGATACCTTTAGTAAGAAGCTCCTTATGACAAGATTCAAAAATATAAGGCAAACTTTCTTAGAGGATTCACGTATGCATTTCCTGAAATGCTATTATTAATGAAACCTGCATGATGGTATGTAACACCCCATGCTACCCCCGGTTTGGAGATGGGTCAGACAGTCTTGAGTTAGTTGCTTGAATGTGTGTTTGCAACATACAACTCCAACATCCAAGAAATTAACTGAAGAGAGCCCTAGAGCAGTCTGTTCTGTGAAAACGACCAGTCATGTCCCTGGACCGTCTGCTTCTAGAATGGCTTCTGTTGGTGGCTACATACTACATTCGCAAACCCCAGGATACAGATGCATGGAAAAGCTGAACCATGTGATTGGCTAGTTCTCCCAATCAGCAGTCTCCCAGGCTCTAATCCCACATGGTAATGTAGACTTACAACGAACCCTGGTAAGTCGCCACACCCCTGGCAATTGACTCACCTGGCACAGGGGAGGGCAGGGTGTGAGCATCACTTGGTAAATGCTGTTGTCACCAGACCACAGTCTTTGCTCCTGCCTAGAAATAGTTCTTGCAATTTCCAGGTGGCCCTTTGTATCCACCCTGGTCAAGAGGCACTGAGAAGAACTGATAATAGCAACATGAGAAAGCACACATGTACACATGGGCATGTCCACAACAGAGGGCCAGAGCCCATTCCTCCTCTGCTCTGTGTGTGTGTGTGTGTGTGTGTGTGTGTGTGTGTGTGTGTGTGTGCAATCCTCCAGTTTCAGCCTCCCAAATACTGGGATTACAGGCATGTGCCACCACACCCAGCTTTGTTCTTAACCTTAACTCTCAGGGATTTGTCTGGTCTCTTCTGACCTCCAGATCCCAAGGAATCTTTTAGAGTTTTCTAATCCTTTAGTCTAATGACTTCTCAAAACTCTGCTCACCAATTTGGAGAGGTTATTTCTCTTTTCTCTGTGCTTTGAAAGTCAAGTTAATGACTTCTGGGAAAAGGTTCAAAGGAAGACTTCTTCCTTAGAAATAGCACATTACTAGTTTACAATCTATCCTTAAAAATTAATACTCTCTCACCTTGTGCTCCCCATCACACATCCGTAACTGATAGTGGGGGAAATGAGAATCCATAAAACAAATGACAATGTCAACAAGGTATTAAATGACAAGCCTTTGTCTTGTCACCACAAAATTTTGGCTGAAGCCTCAGAGTGAGACTAGGACTTTTTTTTTTTTTTTTTTGAGACATGGTCTCCCAAATTTGGCCAAGTTGTCCTTAAACTTGCAATCCTCCTGCCTCAGCCTCCCAGGATTGCAGGTGCATACACTATACCTAGGTAGGGGTGAATTTTTTTTGTCTGTGATACTAGGAATGGAACCCAGGGGCATTCTACCTCTGAGCTACACCTCCAGCCCTAGGGGGTTTTTTTGTGTGTGTGTTTTTTAAAACAGTCTCACAAAGTTGCTGAGGGTATCACTAAGTTGCTGAGGCTAGCCACAAACCTGCAATCATCCTACTTCTACCTCTCCAGCCTCTAGGATTACAGACAAGCACCACCGTGCTCAGCTTAAAGGCGACTTTTTAAAAAGCAGAGAGGTTACCTTAAGGCATCATCCTTCACCTCAGGCCCAATAAGAAAGATTCCATAGAACCACTCCTAGACTATAGAGTACTTTCCAGGAAGGAGCACTGCCTGGTTGGAGGCTTGCCAAGACCTGCAAATCCATGGGATCCGTCTACTATGGAGCCCAGCAGACATGGAGGCAGATTATCGCCAAAGAGCCTAATATGAGTCCCCTTGAGTTTAGGAGACTCGGAGATTGGTGCCTTGAATTCCCCAGAGAAAGTCCAAAGATAAGAAAGATGCTGGTATTGTCCTGAGAGGGTAGGTAGAGAGGACGGAGAGGAAGAACCACGCCTGCTCACACACTGGCTTACCAATGGAGAAGAGTCAGACCCCTCAGCAGTCATCTATTGCAGCAGAAAACAGTACTAGACGCTTGTAAAACGTCACACGCCTGTTGTCTTCCCCTTCCCCCCATTCCTGTGGTAATTCCAGATACTGGGGAGGTGAAAACAGGAAGATCACAATTTCAGGGCCAACCTGGGCAATTCCCCAAGACCTGTCTCACAAATAAAATAAAGCTGGGCATGGTGGCACACTCCTCTAATCCCAGTATTTGGGGAACTGAGACAGGAGGATTGCAGGTTCAAGGCCAGCACATGGTAACCTAGAGAGACCCTGCTTCAAAATAAAAAATTAAAAAGGCCAGTCTCAGCCCTTTTTAGTTTTTATTTTGAAACAGGTTCTCGCTAAGTTGCTGAGGCTGGCCTCAAACCTACAATCCTCCTGTCTCAGCCTCCCAGGTACTGGGATTACAAGTGTGCATGACCACCCCTGGAGAGGTTGAGAACCTGCAATCCTCCTGTCTCAGCCTCCCAAATATTGGGATTCTTTAATCCTGATCTCCCAACTCTGGCAGGCTGTATTGCTCAGTAAAACCATACAATGCCTCTCCTTTTTTTCCCCCAAAATCTTACAATTTCTCCCTATCTTACTCAGAATAATCACCAAAGTCTCTGTAATGGTCTGGAAAGCCCTGAAGTCTTGGTCACCTCCCTGACCCTCTTGTGTATTTTCTCTTGTTCACCATGCTGCAGCCACCTGCTGTTTCTTGACCCTTCCAGGCAAGTTCCTCTCCTGGGTCCTTTGACTGGCTGCTCCCTTTTCTTGAATTGTTTTTCCCCAGATCTCCCTAAGATTCATTCCACTCCCTCTTCCAAATACTGCTCAAGTTTCATATTCAGAGAGACCCATTCAGAGATGCTCTCCTGCCCAGCACCTCTGGTTTTCCTTTAGCAATACCCCCATCCCATTTTTTATTTTTTATTTTTATTTTTTGTTTGTTTTGAAACAGAGTCTCACTAGGTTGCTGAGTATCTCACCAAATTACTGAGGCTGGTCTGGAACCTGCAATCCTCCTGTCTCAGCCTCCCAAGTATTGGGATTACAGTCGTGTGCCACCATGTCTGGCTAATTGTTCACAAATGAATAAAACAATTAATCCATTGGTACCCCTGAGACCACATATCAGTAAAATGGCCACATTATTTTGAAGCATAAATTAAGAGCTTCTGAAACTCTCTTTTGGTTTTGAGAGACGGTTTGAGAGATGCCCCAGATTAACCCACCGAGCATTTTATCTAGACATAGAGTAAGATCCTGCAGGAAGGCTCACCTGGGCTTCTGCAAGGCTGTAACTGAGGTGTTACAACTGGGAAAGTATGTGTTTCTGGTCTCACGGGGCCATGAGCAGCGTTCAGTTCCTGGTAAGTGTCGGGCTGCAGTCCTCGGAGTGTTGGTGGCCGTCAGCTGGGGGCCCTGCAGCTCTGTGCCACACAGCTCTCTCCACAGGCAGCTCACATGACACCCACTAGTTTCAAAGCCAGAAGAGGAGACAGAGTCGTATCACAAGGGAAAGGGGGGGGGGGCTTGTCATTAAAAAAAAATAGCTGGCCCTAGGATGTTTACCATGACCAAAGCATTTGAGGACCCAGCGTGAGCTGCAGGCAGCACCAGCTGTTTGAGACACTATTACTCTCCCCCCACCCCCATCCTTCTTTGCTTTCACTCCATCCTGGAGGAGCAGGAAACCACAGAGTGAAGGATGTGTGTAAGACCCTGGAGTAGCCCCTCCCTACTGGGAGCTTCTAATCCTACATCACACTGGGAGCTGGGGGTTGGGAGGGAGTAAGATTTAAGATAAATGAGAGATTAAATAGTTTTCCCTAGTGTACGCTAGGTGTGGTTGCCATATCCCTGGATCCCAGTACTTGGAAGGCTGAGACAGGAGGATCATAGGTTGGAGACCAGTCTCCACAGGTCAGTCTCACTAGACCTTCAGCAATTTAGAGAGACCCTGTTTCAAAATAAAAACAATGTATCTCTGCTGTCGAATTCCCCTGGGTTCAATACCCAGCACCACATTTTTTTTTTTAATTAGTGTAAAAGGCACATCCAAAACAAATACACCTGAAAATTATCAGCAGTTGTCCTTCAGGACCCAGCCTTTTACTCTTTTATGACTTTTCTACTTTTTAGAATTTTCCTACGATAAGCATTTGCCATTGGAATGTATTAGCTTTCCTGACAAGAAATGAAAAAGAAAAAACTGAGCTTGGGTTTTAGTTCTGCCACTTTGTAGTTCTATAACTTTGGGGAAATTATTAAACCTTGTTTAGCCTCTCTTCTCTTATTCCTAACCTATGAATAAATAAGCTAATTGTGAGGATTAAGTTACATAATATACAGCATGGTTAGTATACATTAGGGACCTGCATATGATAGCAGTCAATAAGTTATGGTCACCAGTATGATGATGATTATTATGAGTGGTGATGAAGTAGATTTAGAAATAGCAGGTTATTCCAAAGTTATTAGATAAAAACTCCTCTTTCAGATAACCCATAATTGAAAATATATTACAAAGTCAGGCATGGTGGCACACACCTGTAATCTCATTACTTGGGAGGAGCAGACAGGAGGGCTGCAGGTTCAAGGTCAGCCTTAGCAACTTAGGGAGACTCTCAGAAACCTAGCAAGAGCTTGTTTCAAAAAACAAAAAAAAAAATAAAAAGATCTGGAGGGGTGTAGCTAGGAAGTAGAATGCCTCTGGGCTCAATTCCTGGCACCAAAGGAAGGAAGGAAAGGAGAAAATATATTATAGTTCTCAGAAAAGCAAGAAAAGGAGTGGAGAAATAAATGATACAGGCTTCTTTTAAAAATGCCTTTTCTAGCCGGGCATGGTGGCACACATTTATAATCCCAGCATTCGGGAGGCTGAGACCGGAGGATCCGGGTTCTCGGCCAGCCTCAGCTACCTAGTGAGGCACTCCGCAACTTAGTGAGACTCGGTTTCAAAATAAAGAATAAAAAATAGGGCTGGGGGTATAGCTCGGAGGTAGAATGCCCCTGAGTTCAATCCCCAGTATCGCAAAAAAAAAAAAAAAAAAAAATGCCTTTTCTAGGTGGCCTTTGAGTAAAGATTCATTTTCAATCAGAATATATTTTTATGTATCTGAAATTGGTATCTTCAAACAGTGCTATATTCTCTCCAGGTTTCCTGGTGAAACATAATTACTAGACTTTGGAATTAGACCAGTATAGATTGCTGCCGGTTACCATTAATGCGTATTATCTGGGAATTCCAACAGAGTCCATGATATTGCTTATGTTTGTGTAAGGCCGACTGAGCACTCGTTTTTATGGAAGTGTCTCTTCGTGGTCCAAATGTCCAAGCCCATCCAATTGGAAATTCTCATTCTTAAAGTTTTTAGTTGATATAATCTACAGATAATTTCACTTAATTTGAGAGTAATGTTTTTGTTTCCACAGTTAAATATGTTATGATTCTTTAGAATTCACATGTCAAAAAACTAAAAAGCAAACATTAAATTTCCAAAAATAAATTAACTATACTAGAAAATAACTTTAACTATTTAAAACCTGGCAGTAAGACTCCATATAAGTGAAAAAGCTATGAGACCATTAAAATTATCATCCAGAGAAGATTGTGAATAAAATATTCTATAGTGTTAGTTCTGTTTAGCTCAGTTTGTTTATTAAGTACTTTTAATGAACTCATTCAAGAGCCTCCAAGAATTAGTAAAAAATAGGGCTGAGTGTGTAACTCAGTGGTAGAGTGCTTGTTTAGATGCAGGAGGCCTGAGTTCAAACAGGAAGAGGAGGAGGAGGAGGAGGAGGAGGAGGAGGAGGAGGAGAAAGATAGGAATAGACACAGGAGTCACTTTAAAAAGAAGGAAAGGAAGAACAGGGGTAGAAGATGGAGAAAGAGAAAGAAGAGGCTGAGGAGAAGAGAAGAGGAAAGCAGGGAGGAGGAAGAAGGAGGGAAACTGACGTCAGTCAACAGATGAATATATAAAGAAGATGTGGTATATACATGCAATGAAATTTTACTCAGCCATAAGAGCATAATCATGGCATTTGCAGGAAAATGCTTAGTGAGATTAGCCAGTCTCAGAGGTCAAAAGTCATATGTTTTCTCTCATAAGTGGAAGCTGGAGAGAAAATAGGAATCCAAAGGGACTTCAGGTAAATGCAAAGAGAGACCCGTAGAACAGCGGAAGAGGACTGTGAGGAGTGGGGTGGGATCTGAGGGAACACCGAGCGCCGTGTGCAGTATGTTTGTATCACTTTGATCCTCACCATGATGCACAAACACAGTGCACAAATAAAAGTTTAAAAACATCTTAGTGGCTTCTACTCAGCCTGCATCACCTCTAAACCTAATTCTCATTTTGATTTTTAACTCCCTAAGCTATTTTTCTTCTAATCTCCATTTTCCTAAATATTATTTTTACTGCATCTAAGTTTTAAATGTTATACATTATCTGTAAACTTGTGATTTTGAAAGATTTTTCATTCTTACATCACACATTGTCATGACCCATTCATCTTTCCATTATACTTAGATTGCTATTTTCAGTTAAATAATCAAGATTTCTGTGTTAACTTATATAAATGATGTAATGTTTTTCCTGCAACATCAAGTATAAATGTGTGATTACACTTTTGTTCTTGGATAGCTTTGTATTTTTCCTAGAGCTTCTAGTTGTATTTTTTTAATCCTAGTTTAATTACTGTTTGGATATCTTTTCCAAATGATCCATCATATTGGGTACTTTCATGAACAACACACTCCTTCTCCAGAATCTCCTTTTTTCTGGGGTATCTCTCCTTTGGAGTTGTCCTCTCCTGTTCTATAGTGGATGGGTTGCTTCCTAAGCCTACTGCAGCCCATCATCCTGGGACTTCTCATTGGTCCACCACCTGGGTCAGATTCACTCTTTCCATGAGCTCCTGTCTTCCTCTTTTTTGGTTTACTTTCTTGACATCTTGAAACACATCTTCAGTCTCTTTCAAAAAGATTCATGGCAAAAAAAAAATCTCAACTTTCTGTTCCATCATCTTCAGATGAAAGTTCATTTGAATTCATTTTAATAGGGCAACAAAGACTTTTAAATATGTTTGAAGTATTTAAACAAATACTGAACATCATTTGATTATGACTAAACTATTAAAACTTGACTATTATTGTGAAAATAAAAATCCTCATTGAGCCAAATTTTCATGACTTACAAACAAAACCTTCCTGGCCTCTACATATTATTTCAGAAAGTATCAAAGTAGTTCAGGTAAATAAGACTGGGCTAGAAAGAACCAATCTTTGGCCCAGTAGTTGTAAATTTTGCTCTAAGTAACAATAATGAAATCATTCAATAGATGGTCATAATTTAGATGCTATTTTCTTTCATGCACAGGAAAAATATCAATTAAGATTTTGATTGCAAAATTTATCATTAAATGTGTATGTTAAAATGAAGGTTAACAACTAAAATAGCAAAAATGCCCTAGATTCTAAATCAGTTTAGGGAAGTAAAAAAGTTATAGAGAAAAAATTAGAAATCCAACAATAGTCAGAAAGAGGTAGGAAATAAAATAAGATGTTAAAAACAGAGACACATCATAAGACAGTATTAGAAGCCTATATATTTCAGAATAAAACTATTAAAAGTATCCAATGACACTTTTAAAAACTATGTACTATCTATAAAGAGACACCACTAAAAACTTACAGAATGGAGCCGGGCGTGGTGGCGCACGCTTGTAATCCCAGCATTCGGGAGGCTGAGACCGGAGGATCCGGGTTCTAGGCCAGCCTCAGCTATCTAGTGAGGCACTCTGCAACTTAGTGAGACTCGGTTTCAACATAAAGAATAAAAAATAGGGCTGGGGGTATAGCTCGAAGGTAGAACGCCCCTGAGTTCAATCCCCAGTACCACAAAAAAAAAAAAAACTTACAGAATGGTTGGAAATAGAAAATAGCACACAAATACATTAAAAAGAAAGCTATTATAGCAATATTAACAATAAATTAGAATTTAAAGCAAAAAGTAATAGGAATTTTAAAGATGCTAAATACTAATAAAAAAAAACTAAATACTAATAAAAGAAAAACTATACCAAAAGGATACATACATGGTTCATAAATTTCCATACACCTAGTGTTATGGTTAGATTTAGAACGTTCCCTGAAGAGGTCCTGCATTCGTATTAATGTTCAGAGTTGATGTAAACAAGTCATGAGGGCTGTAATCTCAGTGTGTGTGAATCCATTCTGATGGGTTTACTAGGTGGTCACCTAGGCAGGTAGGTGTGGCTAGAGGTGGGTCCCTGGGGGCGTGGCCACAGGGACTGTGCTTTTGTCTTTGAATCCCCACGCTTGCTGGCTCTCTCTACTTCTTGACTCCATGATGTGAGAGCAGAGTCTCTCTCTCTCTCTCTCTCTCTCTCTCTCTCTCTCTCTCTCTCTCTCTCTTCCCCCACCCTCCTTCCTGCCAGGATGCCCTGAGATCTGTAGCCCCTGACTTCACATAGACCGAACCATGAATCTACAAAAAACTGAGCAAATACATCTTCCTTCTCCTAACTTGTGTAGTCAGGCTTTTGGGATTATGGCAGTGAGAATGCTATTCAAGACACCCAGTAACATAGTACCTAAATACATACAGCAGAAACGGACAGTAATACTAAGTCATAAACCCATAGTCACCATGAGAGATTTTAACCTTCTCTACCTGTTTTAGTTCTACCTGATGTAATAGGTTACCGTAGAATAAGTAGCTTTAACAACAGTCATTTAATTCTCAAAGTTCTGGTGGCTAAAATTCTGAGATACAAAGGCTGGCTATTATGTCAGAGAAATAGATAATTTCTGTCTTTTCCAAGCTATGCCAGAAAATAGATAAAAATCATTAATGTCAAAGACATAAAAGACAAACAATTGAGATACACACAAGAAGCAGGGAAAGGTCTGGAGCTTCCTACCCTGCTCCCCAGAGTCATCCTCCCCAGCCCCGCTTCGCAGCCCATAGGATAACAAAGAAACCTGTATTGAGGTATAAACATTCCTACCTCACACAGCATCCATTTATACCCCAGATAATTTTATACTTTATACAATTCCCTAAACTTCATAAATCCATAGATTCTATGTTTATCATAAATATGTTTTTATTTTTTGGTACTGGAGATTGAATCCAGATGCATTCTACCCAGCCATTATTCATTGCTTTCATTTATTTATTGTGGTACTGGGTATTGAACTCAGGGGCATTCTACCTCTGAGCTACAGCACCAGCCTATTTTATTTTTTGTTTTGAAACAGAGTCTCACTAGGTTATGGAGGGCCTCACCAAGTAGCTAAGGCTGGCTGCAAACTTGTGATCCTTCTGTCCCAGCCTCCCAAGAACTGAGATTACAAGCCTGCACCACCATGCCTGGCCATTGCTTTTATTTTTTAAACAGGGTCTCACTAGATTGCTGAGAGTCTCACTAAGTTGCTGAGGCTGGTCTTGAACCTGTGATCCTCCTATTTTAGCCTCCTGGATTACAGGTGTGCCACCACACCCAGCTCATAAATTATTTTAAATCAGGAATATCTTGCTAAGAACATTTTGAAAATAAAGACTCTCGTCAGAGCAAATAGTAATCTATTTACCAGGACATCCAGTTAATAGCATATTTAAAGATTTATAAGGATAGGGTTGCCTATGTCTGCCTGTTGATTTTATGAGACTGATATATGATTCATGCACTAAATGAGGAACACACACACACACACACACACACACACACACAGATAGAAAGAATGAAATGATCAAATTAATTTATGAATATAAGTACAAAAATCTTAAATAAAGTACTACTAAATTAATCCAACAATTTTTAAAGATAACAAATTTGGATTTATCCCAGGAATGCAGGAGCTTACAATGTTAGCAAATCACATATAAAAATTAAGCGAGGGGAATAGGTTAGCTCAATAGATTCAGAAAAAGCATTTGATAACATTCAAAACATGTTATAGGGAGGAGGAGATCCAAGATGGCGACTGAATGAAACAGCTTTCCCCAGACGCTGTGATTTCGAACAAAATTTACCTTATAAGGAGCATCTTAACAGAAGAAAAATACAACAAAAAAAAGTGAAATTTGAACTACACCTAAAGAAGATCAAAAAAGCGGACTCAGGAGGGCGAGGGAACTTGCTACAGCCCCGCGCCCAGGGCTACGGTCCTGCGCCCTGCGCAGCGGTGGATCGATGCCGCGTGGAAGAAGTAGGCTGTAGAAGGAGCAGCGGCGACAAGCCAGACGCTGTGAGCGGCTAGCTACACGGGGACACAGCTAACAGCCCAGGCGTGGCGTTGGCCCCAGATCTCCACGAACTACCCAGGTGGGGATCGCTGCAACACTCACAGTGACCAGAAGCCCCGGCGGAAGCTACCGCGGGCCAGTGTCTACGTACCGCCCCAAAGATGGAACAGTAAACAACGGCGCAAAGGAGGAAAGAGTATAGCCGGGAATCCAGCTTCTTGACGGAAGGAAGAGAAGGAATACTGGAAACTCGAACACAAACTCAGAGAGGGGAGCCTGCGCGGGCTGGGAATGATGGCTGCCATCTTTGCCGCCAGCCCCTCCCACCAACTTCCTGCTAGCTATGCAGACCATCATTGCCCGATTGTGCCGCCAGCCATCAGAACGGGAACAGGCCGAGTTGCAGGGAGCCATAAGGGGCTGGGGCACCTCGGGTGCAGGGTGCGGGATTCACAAAACAAAGGATAGACTCAGCCATCTGCCCTGCTAGAGCCTAGACAGGGTCAGAAGGGTGGAGGAACCCAGTACACACAGGGTATCTGCAAAGGCCTGGCTTTTAGACTGCTAAAGCAAAAAGCAGAGACAGAGACGCATCCAGACCCAGTGGAGAGTCCAGAGACATAAACTAGCAGTGGGCAATTCTCTGCCTGCACTGACAAAGCAAATTAAAATAAATAAATAAATAAATAAATAAATAAATAAATAAATAAATAAATAAAAAACGCCAAAGACACACGTGAAAATTTAAGCTCGGTACGTACGAACTAGCAGAGCATTGGTTTTAGTGTCTGTTTGCTATTTGTAGATTTTGGGGTTTTTTTTTGTTTTTTTGGTTTTGGTTTTTGGTTTTGTTTTGTTTTGTTTTTTTCATTCTCTTTTGGTGTTAAGTTTTAAATTTGATCTGTCTATACTCTGTTATTGCTTTGATTTGTTCATGTTTGGATGAATACTTGCTTTGTTATCTCTTGCTTAGGTCATTGAACCCCCTCCTTACCCCTTTTACAAGCTCCCGCCCCCCATATTCCTCTCTGCTACACTGTACCTCCTCTCCTTTCTTTTCCTCTTTTTCCTGTTGCATATCAATATCTACCATCTCTAATCTTTACCCCCTTCTTTACCATATCCCTGCATCTCTTATGGTGACCTCTCACCCAAACTCTATCTCTGAACACACCCTGCCACCCCTAAACCCCAACTACAGAGATTGGACAAGAAAACTTGCAAGAACAGCAAAGATATAAATCAAAGATCAGGGGAACCATGGGAAGAAAAAATAAGAAAGAAACAATGAGCCACCACAACCCCTCAATAACAGATCTCACCAACCCAGAATGGCAGAGACTACCAGAAGAACAATTCAGATCTTTAAAACTAGAAACAATACAGGATTTTCAGAAAGAATGTAGGCAGAGCTTTAAGAAATAAAGGAAGACATAAAGGAACAAATAAACAGAGAATTCAAAGACCTAAAGAAAAACCAAACAGAAGCATTGAAGGAAGTAAAAGATGAAATAATCAAAATGAAGTCATCAATGCAAACTATAAACAGCAGATTAGATCACATGGAAAATAGAATATCACTCTTAGAGGATGACCAAACTAACAATGAATCTATAGTACATAACTTAGAAAAAAAAAATACGACAGTACGAATTGGACATCGAAGAGCTCTGGGCCAATTTTAAAAGAGCCAACCTAAGAATAATAGGCATAGAAGAGGGATTAGAAGTTGAAACTTATGGAATAAACAATCTCTTCAAAGAAATAATAACAGAGAATTTTCCAAACATAGAAAGAGAAGTCAACACACAGGTTCAGGAAACATACAGAACTCCCTCAAGACAAGACCAAAGAAGAGGTTCTCCACG
>PVLC010035606.1:0-16202 GCA_004027655.1 Graphiurus murinus | reverse complement strand
TAGAATATATAAAGAGAGGCTTAATATCAGGTAGAAAGTGACATTGTTCTCTTACTTATTAAAAACATTATTATTCAAACATTTATTAAACACTTACTACCAAGCTCAGTGGTACATGCCTACTGCCCCAGCTACTGGGAAGGCTGAGGCAGGAGGATCACTTAATCACAGACTGGGCAACATAGAGAGAAGTCATTTTTAAAAAGAGAGAAATCTGGGCGTGGTGGCGCACACTTGTAATTCCAGCATTTGGGAGGCTGAGTTGGCAGCCAGCCTCAGCTACTTAGTGAGGCCCTCTGCAACTTAGTGAGACCCTGTTTCAAAATAAAGAATAAAAAATAGGGCTGGGGATATAGCTCGGAGGTAGAATGTCCCTGAGTTCAATCCCCAGTAACGCAAAAAAAAAAGAGAGAGGGAGAGGTCACAGAGAAAGGAAGAAAAGAAAAAAGGAAAGGATCTCTGAGTATTCACTATGGGCTGGACAATGTCAGAAACACAGAAATGGTTAAGACATGGCTCCTTGGCTCAAAAAACATATTCTTCACCCACAAGTTCCAACATAATAAACTTACATTCATGGTTGTACATAAAAACCTCAAAAAATATAGCCACATTAGAACCTTGTTGAGTAAGTCATAAGAGTTTCATAAAAGTTGAAAAGCAAATTCCGAACACACTTAGCCATTGACCCTAATATCCATAATTTTTTAATTTGAACTACCACTAGTCTATGTTAATTATATTAATATTATATCTTGATATTTCAAATTTGGTGTCATTTTCCTTCCTATGATAAGGGTCTTAAGTACAGAGATAAGTCTTGAATGACTCTGAAACCATAGTTTTGATAAGAGGGACAGAAAAAAGCAAAAAGCAAAAAAAATCCCTTTCTATAATGTTTATTGAAACTTGATATTAAAATTTCAATACGGTAGAAAGTATCATGAGAAAAAAGCTCATTTTTTAAAAATTACGCATCAAAAGGATACTCTGCACTAATATTAATGAATAACCAATAAAAAAGTCAATATTTATATCATCATTCTTTTAAAAAAAAAACCTATCTGTAAACACTGCATACTAAATATACACTACACCAGGATACAAGTGATGTTCTTTAATATGGCACAAACCTACCTGTGCACATGATTCCTCAGGTGTTTTGGCACTAACTGAATAAAGTGCTGGGAGATCTAGTTTATGCACGGAAAACCTTTCTAGAGTATGCAAAAGTGCTGGAGCAAGGTGAGAAGTTTGACCTGAGCCTCTTTCTCCAGACAGCAATAATCGTGGCCTATAAGAGGTTGGCTGATGATATGGTGACCTGTAATAAATGAGAGACATAAGAATGATTTCAAAACTATATATTCTGATTATCAATATGAAACTGTAGGCAAAATATTTACATTAAGAGAATCTAAATTAATAGAACTTATTAACTTGATTTAGTAGAGTGGGGTTTTTTTATTATTATTATTATTATTAATCATAATTCTAAGGCCAGACATGGTGGCACACATCTGTAATCCCAGTACTTGGAAGACAGAGACAGGAAAATTGCAGTTTAAAGGCCAGCCTTAACAACTTAGTGAAACTTTTTCAAAATAATAAAATAAAATAGGGCAGGGCGTGTAGCTCAAAGGGAGAATGCCCCTGGGTTCAATACCAAGGAGAAGGAGGGAAGGAAAGAAGGAAGGGAGGGAGGCAGGTTGGGCAGGCAACCTGATACCTGTAAAGGATAGATTATGGACTAGAAAATCCAAAAAAAAAAATCACTAATGATATCAGAATTTGCCAACAAAGAGACAAGATAGAAGACAGAAATAGAAAAATCAATACACTTCCTAAACAATCAAAATCAATGTAAAAGAGGAAAGGAGATTCTATTCACAATTGCAAAAACAATATCAAATAATAATTTTATCATGAAACTAAGCCTGAACATAAAGACTAAGTATATAAAGATGTCAATTCTTCTTAACCATTTACATTTTATTTTTTAAATTTAACAATTTCAAATTAAAATCCCTAAAAGCTGTGGACAGAAGAATTTAAAACTTCTTATTCTGAACTTTATGTCAACAAATAATCAAGTAAGAACACCAAGAAAATTTTAGAAAAGTTTGCTAATGATTTTAGAGCATTCAAACATGTGTTAGCAGCAAGCACTTCATACAGATTTCTTCAATTTTCTTATTAATTCTAGGAAATACAGTTTCATTTTATTAAAAAGATGAGGAAGCTATCTTTTTGTTAAAAGGTTAAGAAGGTTATTTATGAGGTTACTTATGAGATTGTAAGGTGTGACAGAGTTCAAATTCTCAATCAGAGACCTGGGGATGTAGCTAAGTGGTAGAGAGTTTGCCTGGTATGTATAAGACCCTTTGTTTGATCCCCTGTACCTCCTCTTAAAAGAAGAAATTTTCATCGAAGTCATTGTAAAGCCAAGGTTCTAAACCACAATGTTAACAAGTGCCCCATTTTATATAGAAACATGTTAGAGAATAACAATTAATACATAGTAGGATACACAGGGGAGAGACACAGAACAATGAAATATATATTAGGCAACCGGGCTGGTGACCATACACTTATAATCCCAGTATTTGGGAGGATGAGACAGGAGGATCACAAGTTTGCAGCCAGCCTCAGTTACTTAGTGAGGCCCTCCACAATGAACTGAGACCCTGTTTCAAAATAAGTAATAAAAAAGAGGGCTCGGAGGTAGAATGCCCCTGGGTTCAACCCCCAGTAACACACACAACAAAAAAAAAAAAAAAAAAGAAAGAAAAGAAAAGAAAGAAGCCGGGTGTGGTGGTCCATGCTTGTAATCCCAGCATTTGGGAGGCTGAGACCAGAGGATTTGGGTTCGTGGCAAGTCTCAGCTACCTAGTGAAGCACTCTGCAACTTTGTGAGACCCTGTTTCAAAATAAAGAATAAAAAATAGGGCTAGGGGTGTAGCTTGGAGGTAGAATGCCCCTGGTTCAACCCCCAGTACCACAATTTGTGGTCTGCCTCAGCTACTTAGTGAGGCTCTCTGCAACTTAGTGTGACCCTATTTCAAAATAAAGAATAAAAAATAGGGCTGGGCGTACAGCTTGGAGGTAGAATGCCCCTGGGTTTAATCCCCATTATCATAAAAAAAAAGATTTATTTTAAATGGCAATCATCAATAAGTCAAAAAAATAAATACTGGCAAAGATGTGGGAAAATTAGAACTCTTCTACACTGTTGATGGATTGCAAATTAGTAGAGCTGCTATGGAGATCAGTGCAGAGATTCCTCAGAAAACTGGGAATAGATCCACCATATTATCTACCTATACCACTCCTGGGTACCTTTCCAAAGGAACTGAAATCAGAACTACAGTCATATATGCATATCTATGTTCATAGTAGCACAATTCACAACAGCCAAATTATGGAACCAACCCAGGTGTCCATCAACAGATGAACAGATTACAAAACTATGGGATATTCATACAGTGAAATTCTACTCAGCAAGAAAAAAGAACGAAACTTATGTCATTTGCAGGAAAATGGAAGAACCTGGAGAACATGTTAAGTGACATTAGCCAGTCATGGAAAATGAAGGGTCATATATTTTCTCTAATATGTGGACGCTAGGGAGTAACTGGGATACAAGAGGGGCTCCAGATAATGGAGGAGAAACTTCAGTAGAGGCAGGGAGGTGGTCTAGGGGAAGGGGAAGGGGAGGGGGAAGAGTGAGGCTAAATGAAAGAATTACTACTATCAGCCTTGTGTACATATGTGAGAATACCAGTATCAGTCTCAATATCCTGGGATGGGGAAGGAGGAGATACAGAGGGAGCCTGGGGGAAGCCCACCAAGTGCTGTGTGTATGTATGACACTACCAACAAGACTTACAGTATGACGTGAGACTATAATACACCAAAAAAAGTATATGAAAATTGATTTATCTATTTATTTATTTTGGGTACTGGGGATTGAACTCAGGGGCACTTTACGTCTGAGCGACACTCCAAGTCCTTTTTATTTTTCATTTTGAAACAAGGTCTCATTAGGTTGCTAAGAATCATGCTACATTGCTGAGGTTGGCCTAGAACCTGGGATCCCAAGTATGCACCATCATACCCAGCTGAAAGAATTTTACATAAGATAACAAGCATGGGAAATTAAATGCAGCAGGGCATGGTGACACATGCCTGGACCCAGTACTTGGGAGGCAGAAATAGGAGGATTGCAGATTCATGACCAGCCTTAGCAACTTAGCGAGACTCTAAGCGACCTAGCAAGACCCTGTTTCCAAACAGAAAATTAAAAAGGGCTCAGAGTGTACCTTGAAGGTAGAATGCCCCTAGGTTCAACATCCAGTACCAAATTAATTAACTAATTAATTAATTAATGCAACAAGCTGGGCGTGGTGGCGCACGCTTGTAATCCCAGCATTTGGGAGGCTGAGACCAGAGGATCCGGGTTCGCAGCCAGCCTCAGCTACCTAGTGAGGCCCTCCGCAACTTAGTGAGACCCTGTTTCAAAATAAAGAATAAAAAATAGGGCTGGGGCTGTAGCTCAGAGGTAGAATGCCCCAGTTCCATCCCAGTACCGCAAAAAAAAAAAAAAAAAAATAATGCAACAAGAATTATAAAATAAATGTTGTTTAAAAATAGAGGATTCAGAATGCCTATTTATGGTTTTGGGAAGATGGCATCGGAATGAGACACCTCTCAATAGGCGCTGTGAGCTCGATTCAAATCAGCCATAGAGGCAGCTTCTTGACAGAAGAAAAAAAGCAACAAAAAGGTGAACAATGCTACAAAAACTGAAATACAGCTGATCAGAATCTGGAAGGCCGACTTGGCCATCCTCCTGAAAGTAATCTAGAAATTCAATGCAATACCCATGAAAGTACCAAGGTCAATCAAAAAATAGGCAAAGGATCTAAATAGATACTTCACAAAACAAAAAATACAAATGGCCAATAAATGTATGAGGAAATGTTCAACATCATTAGCAATCAGAGAGATGCAAATCAAAACTACCTTGAGATTTCACCTAACTCCAATCAGAATGGCAACTATCAAGAACACAAACAACAACAAATGCTGGCGAGGGTGTGGAGAAATGGGAACCCTAATACACTGTTGGTGGGATTGCAAATTAGTGCAATCACTTTGGAAAACAGTATGGAGGACCCTCAGACGAATGGGAATGAACCTACCATATGATCCAGCAATACCACTTCTGGGTATCTACCCAAAAGAACAGAAACGAAACTATCAGACTGACACATGTGTATCTATGTTTATAGCTGCACAGTTTACAATTGCCAAACTATGGAAGCAGCCAAGATGTCCATCAACAGATGAATGGACTACAAAACTATGGGATATGTACACAATGGAATTTTACTCAGCCATAAAGAAGAACAAAATCATGTTATTTGCAGGGAAATGGATGGAACTGGAAAACATTATGTTAAGTGAGATTAGTCAGTCACAAAAGGTTAAAAATCAAATGTTCTCCCTAATATGTGGAAGCTAGGGAGAAAATGGGACATAAGAGGGACTCCAGATGAAGGAGAATCCTTAGGTGAACAAAGAATTTGACTTAACGGAAGGTGATGGGGAGAGGGGGGACACTCTAATGAGCATGATGTACTTTCATGAACACATCAAAGTCAGTCACTAAACTGACCTTGAGAAGGAGGGAGGAGGAGGGAGTGGGGTGGGAATTGGGGAAGGGTTAAATGAGAAATGTGTACATGTATGCCTTTACCTAACAAAGGTGTGTTATTACAATGCACCAATTAAAAAATAAATTTTTTTAAAAAAAGGGAAAGATTGAAGAAAAAAATAAAGATTTGTTAAAGCCACACCAGGAGATTTTTGATCTACATAATGCAGAGCCCATTTCTATTAATGTGGCAGAAACAGCTAAGACATCTGTAGATCAGCTTCAATCCTTGGCCCTCGTTTACCTCCTTGCTGGGAGGAGTTATCGGATTAGCAGCAATAGTCATTCTAGGCTTATGCATTCTACCACTCGTTGTACGCCTTGTGATCAATGCCTTTGTTAGTATACGAGCAGATTAACATGGAATAAAACTGCAAGCACTGCCTCCCACAGGGCCTGGTAGTCAATGACGGATTCGATTTTCTCAGGGCAATATCAACCTAAGACAGGGCTCATTGAATGACTCATCAAGACCCCATGACGGGTAAGATTATGCACCTGGTAGGAAACGACCTAAGACAGGCACAGTCCTTCGTGCATTTTAAAATAAAATCGGGGGAGTTGTGGGAGCCCAGCTGGGCCCTTTCCCCCCTGGCAGTTGCTACCTGCATATATAAGTAATTATACTGAATCTTCTGCTATGGCTATTTTGGTGTCTCGAAGTCTGGAGATTGCTCCTAGGATGCATAGATGAAAAACCCTCCTTCTCAGAAAGTAAATATATGACTCTAAACGTTTATGGTTTTATGACTCTAGAAAGTTTGCCTGACCAGGCTATGTTAGGAATGCGGGCTATACGTGGAAAATGAAGAAGTGGTGCTAATTGTACTCTGACAATGATTGATATGTTGTAAATATAAACATAACCCTGTTGTACTCAAGAAATGTATAAAAAATCCGTGCTGAACAATAATAATAAAAAAATAATAATAATAAAAATAGAGGATTCAAGCCGGGCATGGTGGCGCACGCTTGTAATCCCAGCATTTGGGAGGCTGAGTCCGGAGGATCCGGGGTTGCAGCCAGCCTCAGCTACCTAGTGAGGCACTCTGCAACTTAGTGAGACCCTGTTTCAAAAATAAAGAATAAAAAATAGGGCTAGGGGTATAGCTCGAAGGTAGAAAGCCCCTGAGTTCAATCCCCAGTACCACCACCAAAAAAAAAAAGAGGATTCAATGGGTGTGGTGGCACACACTTGTAATCCCAGTACTTAGGAGGCTGAGACAGGAAGATCCCAGGTTCACGGCCAGCTTCATCTACTTAGTGAGGCCCTCCGTGACTTAGTGAGACTCTGTTTCAAAATAAAGAATAAACCAGGCATGGTGGTACATGCTTGTAATCCCACTACTTGGGAGGCTGAGACCGGAGGATCCGGGTTCTCGGCCAGCCTCAGCTACTTAATGAAATTCTCCGCAACTTAGTGAGACCTTGTTTCCAAGTAAAGAATAAAAAATAGGACTGGAGGTATAACTCAGAGGTAGAATGCCCCTGTATTCAACCCCCAATACCGCAAAAGTAAAAATAAATTAAAAAAAAATAAAGAATAAGAAATAGGGCTGGGGGTGGAGTTCAGAGGTAGAATGAATGCCCCTGGGTTCAATCCCCAGTACCACAAAAAAATAAAATAAAGAATAAAAAATAAGGCTAAGGGTATAGCTCAGAGGTAGAATGCCCCTGGGTTCAATCCCCAGCACCGCAATAAAAATAGAAGATTCAGATCCTCATTTCACAGCACAAACTCTAAACCAAAAACAAAAGATTCACACATATACACACGGACACATTTTTGGCAGTGCTGGAGCTTGTTCCAGGACTTCATATGAGCTAGGCAAGTGCTCTATCACTGAGCCACATTACGAGAATTTATATATTTTAAATTCATAAAAATCTAAAAACTCTGCAACTAAAAAATCATAATCTGGACCACATGGCAACCAAATAGGGCAAAGAACTGTCCATAAACAGGAATGATTCTTAATGTACAAAGAGCTTATTACATGTTTTAAAAAAACAACAACAAACCCCTCCTAAGACCTACCTGTATGGGCAAAAGACATAAAGTGACAATTCGAAAAGAAAATAGAATAAGATAAAAAAAATTTTAAATGTTTATTCATTTAACAATTATAGAATGATTACTATGTTGTATATCTTGGCCCTAGGTATTCAACAATACAACACATGAGTTCATAACTGAATAGTATTTACTAAAAATGGAAACATACAAGTTACTATAATTGATATGGTATTGTTTAAGTGCATGAGAGACCTAGATTAGACAATCATAGAAGACTTTCCTGGGAAAATGTTACCAAAGCAGAAGCCAAACAGATTAGAGGCAGAAGGGATGAATTCCAAAAAAAGAAACAGGACATGCAAAGAACCAGAAGCTAAAAAGAACAAGGCCCCTCAGGGTAACTGATACAGTTCATATAGCCAAGTTTCTTTTCACATATCAGAGCAATGTAGAGATGCAGGGACTAGGGCTGGGGAGAGAAAGAGGAAGACGACTTATTTTATCAAAGGCTGTAAAGGGTTCTGGGAGTCATGTTAAATGTTTGGAACATACACTGAAGACAATGAGGAAGCCTTCAGATATGTTAGAGTTGTGACACAATGACATACAACTGGCCCTCCATATCCACTGGCTTCTATATCATGGACTCAACTAAAATATCTGTGGAAACAATGCCCTTGTACTAAACATATACAGACTTTTTTCTTGTCATTATTCCCCAAAATATACAATATAATAACTATTTACAAAGCATTTACATTATATTAGGAATTATAAGTAATCTAAGCCAGGTGTTGTGGCGCAGGCTTGTAACTCCAGTACTTGGGAGGCTGAGACAGGAGGATTACAGGTTCATGGCCAATCTCAGCAACTTGTGAGGCCCTCTGTAACTTAGTGAGACCCTGCTTCAAAATAAAGAATAAAATAGGGCTGAGGCTATAGCTCAGAGGTAGAATGCCCCTGGGTTCCATCCCCAGTACCATACACACACACACACACACACACACACACACACACACACACACACACAGAGTAATCTAGAGATAGTTTAAAGTATATGAGAAGATATGCACAGGTTATATCCAAATACTATACCAATTTTTCTTTTTTTGGGGGGCGAGGGGGGGACTAGAAATTTAACCAAGGGGCATTCTATCTCTGAGCTACAAGCCCAAGCCTATTTTATTTTTAATTTGAAACAGGGTCTAAACTACGTTACTGTGCATTTTTATACTATTTATTATTTAACTTTTTTTTTTTTTTTTGGTACTGGTAGAATGCCCCTGAGTTCAACCCCCAGTATTATTTAACTTTTAATCAATTTATCTACTACATTTATCATTCTATTGCTTATCTCCTCTATCTAAACTGTAAGTTCACTGAAGGCGGGATTTACACCAATTTACTGACATGTCCCAAGTACTTAGGATAATACCAGGCACACAATGGTCACTTTTACAAAATATATGAACGAGTGAATGAGTGAATGAATGAATATATGAAAGAACAAATGAATGATTCCAACAAACAAGAAAATACTATTTTCAACTAGCTGATCAATAGGGATTTTATAAGACAAAACAACTGGGAGTGGGGTATAGCTCAGCAGTAGAGTGCTTGCCTAGCATGTGTGAGACCCAGTACCACACACACAAAAGACAAACACTAGCCGAGTATGGTGGCACAGATCTGTAATCCCAGTACCTGGGAGGCTGAGACAGGAAAATTGTAAGTTTGAAGACAACCAGCACCAGGGGTACAGCTCGGATGTATTATGCACCTAGGTTCAATCCCCAGTACCGAAAGAAAAAGAAAAAAAAAACCAACACTGCTCAAAATTGACACGGTATAAAAAATAGAATTCTCATATATTAGGGGTGGAAATATAAATTGATACATCCTTTCAAGAAAGCAATTTAACAATCTGTGTAAAGGTTTTAAACATATATACCCTTTGATACAGCAATCACAGTCCTTAAATTTTACCTTGAGCTCTGTATCAAACAGTGGTATAAAGCTATAATACTTGGAAAGCTAGCTATTACAGCAATGCTTATAAAAGAGGAAAACTAAAAACTTCAAATATGATGAATTCTATAAAGTTTAGAACATTTTAAAAAATGAGTTACTATGCGTTGAGAGTGACATTAAATATATACGGATATGAAATAACATGCTTGACTAAAAAAGCAAGTTATCACCATTGTTTTAAATGCTAAGCCAAAGTGATGGAGTGGTTGGTGATAGTAGACTCCAGCTCCCTGGTCCACTCAGCATGCAGCCAGCACTCTGTCCTTTATTACCAGAACTCTACAGGCTAGGAAATCAGCTTCCTGTGTCATGACCCCAGGAAATAAATTTCCTTGACTTTCAAGAAAAAAAGTACGTTACATTAACAGTTTATTGAAGGATATAATCTACATGAAATAATGTGTCATTTTGCTTGTATGCATAAAGAGAACATGAAAGTGTGGTCACCAAAACTTGAACAAATATTACCTTCAACTGCTGTGGCTTTAATTTTTACTTTCTTCTTTATGCTCTTCTTTAATTAGTTGAATTTTGTACAGAGTATATCATCTTTCTAATCAGAAAAAAAAAGCTATTTTCATTTTTAAAACCTTAGAAGGCTCTAATTCTCTTATGGTAAATAAATAAAGAAAACAGCCAGGCATGGTGGTGTACTCATGTAATCCCAATACTTGGGAGGCTGAGGCAGGAGAATTGCAGATTTGAAGTCAGCCTCAACAGCTTAGCACAATTCTCAGCAACTTAACAAGACCCTATTTAAAAAAAAAAAAAAAAAAAAAAAAAAAATAGGCTAAGAGTATAGCTCAGTGGTAGACTGCTCCTGGGTTTTTTAGTTCCTAGTAACAAAAATAAAAAAGAAAGAAAACTTATTTTTTATCATATGGCTCCTTTACCAGATTAGGAGACCTTAATTATCTTGATTTCTACTTTAAATTTTTTTATTTTTTTACAGTACTGGGGATTGAACCCAGGAGCACTCTACTACTGAGCTATATCCCCAGTCCTCTTTTATTTTGAAACAGGATCTTGCTAAATTGTCCAGGCTGGCCTCAAACTTGTGATCCTCCCATTCCAGCCTCCCAAGTACTGGGGTTATAGGCATGTGCTACCACAGCAGGATATCTTAAATCTTAAAAATAAGTTTCAACATTGTTTTATGAGGCTATGAGGCTATTCCCAGAAACCCACCAGTACTGCCCAGGCTAGTTTGGCTGGAGAACAGCAGTAAGATCAATCTTTGTTCTTGGTTATTACCTTTTTCTGCACTAATCTGGCATACTACCACATGTTCTCAAACAGAAAAACAAACCGTACAAACAAACCCTATGTGTAGCCCTTACTAAAGGCCTTTATTCTAAAGTGCATGTTTCTAAGAAAGTTTGGAAAATAATATTGTCCAGCTTACCCAAAGAAGCAATACAATTTTCTAATCTACCTATTAAGCTCAGAAATCAATTTCGAAAAAAATAACAATCCCAGGACAGAGACAGCACAGAGCCTGGCTGAACCCTGCTAGCAGAATGATCCTAGACAATTTACTTATTTGTGCTTCTGTTTCCTCATCTATTAAATGATGGTAGCCACAAATGCTGTATGATTTATGTACCTAGCACATGTATAGTTTGTAATAAGAACTTAGATGCTAACTCTCATCTCTTCAAACTCAAAACAACAAACGTCACCATGTCTCCTGGACTTCCCAACAAAATTAGTTCTGCTTTCATGTAACTTTAGTAACAGCTCAATCTTTGTCAACCCCAGTATCAAGAACTTCTTCAGAGTAAGAACTATGTTATATCTTACTCATGCTTATGTTTTCAGCACCTAGTACAGTACCTGGCATACAGTAAACAGAAACTGAGAAAATGAGTGGATGAATAAATAAATTAATGAGTATTACTGAAACATCTAAGAAAAACGGTTGTTCTAGAATATCTCTCTTGCTACTGAGTCAAAGTGAAAGCAATAAACTTGAAAAGCTTACATAAAGGAAACTAAAATTAAACCAATCTTTAAGAAATGCTAAATTAATGAGCCATACCAGTGACACACATTAAATTCAATCAGTGATGGAGAATGTTCTTAATAAAAAGTCAAACAAAACTAGAAAGTTTTCTAATATCAAAATCCATTTCTGTATTTCTTTATTGACAAGAGTACTACCTTATTGAATTGGAACATAAATCTTTTGATAGTTTTTTTAACTCCTGCTGCTACATAATTCCAATCCAAACAACTAAAATTGTCAAAACAACACACACACACACAACCAGGTAAAAGGCAGAAAAAAAGTATTTAACTTGCCCATAGCTATTAATAAAAGAGATTTATAAAAATTCTGGAGTCTAAGAAAAGTTCCCTGAATGTATAAAGGAAAGGACCTAGAAAATAAAAACCTTTTTAATAGAAGAGCTTTCTGTTAAAGAACAGGTCAAGAAAAAAGAACAGATGAAAGTAATTTAGGCTCCTAAAAAATTAAAAACAAGAAATGATTATCAACACAAATAATCATATCAACCTTTCACCAAAATCTACAAAAGGGAAACACTGATTCAAGTTGAAGACTTCAATTTGTTCAAAATACATCTACAGAAAAATTACTTAAAAGAAAACACAATGCAGTCTCTTCTAAAAGAAGTACTATTAGATCTACCTGACAGGAGCCTGTAGATCCTTCAACTATAGTGCTAATTATGTAAATGCAAGTAATAATGTTGTTAGTATTTGAAAACTACTTGGTCTCTTAATTTAAAATTACATTTGTACTAAAAGTACTTATGCATTATATTGCACAGCAAAAGCTGTTTTAACATAGTAAAAAGGTAAAAGCAAATAGAAAATCCAAAAAGTCCAAATTACAAAAGTATAAACTACACTCCGCAACTTAGTGAGACTCGGTTTCAAAATAAAGAATAAAAAATAGGGCTGGGGGTATAGCTCGAAGGTAGAATGCCCCTGAGTTCAACCCCCAGTACCGCAAAAAAAAAAAAAAAAAAAAAAAAAAAAAAAAAAAAAAAAAAAAAAAAAAAAAAAAAAAAAAAAAAAAAAAAAAAAAAAAGTATAAACTAATATATCTTGGATAATCAAAAGTTTATCTGATGGCCAGGTGTGGCAGCACACACCTGTAAATCCCAGTACTTGAGAGGCTGAGACAGGATCACAGGTTCAAGGACAGCCTCAGCAAGTAGTGAAACTCTGGAACCTAGTGAGTGAGACCCAGTTTCAAACTAAAAATAAAATAAGGCTGGGGGTGTAGCTTGGAGGTAGAATGCACCTGGGTTCAATCCCCAGTACCAAAACAAACAAACAAAAAACAACTTATCTGTTAATTATTGAGAAATTTCTATTTCAAAATCTCTTCAGCCTGGGCATGGTGGCGTATGCCTGTAATCCCAGTACTTAGGAGGCTGAGACAGGAGGAGCGCAGGTTGAAGACTGGCCTCATCAACTTAGTAAGACTCTCAGCAACCTAAGAAACTCTGTTTCAAACAAATAATTTTTTTAAAAAAAGAGCTTAGGGTGTAGCTCAGAGGTAGAATGTCCCTGGGTTCAATCCCTAGTACCACCAAAAACAAACAAACAAAAATCTCATCAGTAGCTTATTATCACAAGCTAAACTGCCCTAGATTGTGGCAAATATTTCATTTCTTTCCATTTTAATTCAAATAAAAAGCAATATAATTGGGGCCCCATGGGTTGATTTCCAAAGGGTAATCCCTCCCCTACCTCCAAAAGAAGGAAAGAAGGAAGAAAAGGAGGGAGGAAGGGAGGGACACCACAATCATATTACAAAAACGAAAAACAAAAAAGCCAACTAGCAGATAAGATTCTCCTACTTGGTAAAAACAAGTAGTTGACCAACAAACTAATCATTATCACACACAAAAAAGCAGATACTATAAAAGTTTTCCAAAACTGTGTCCAAATAACAGAAAAAGTCCTCAAGGTTACAATCACTAGTAAAAATATACAATTACAAACACAAAGTAGCAAAAATCATTCTAATCAGAAAGAAGTTCAATATAAGTTACTCACATTGTAAAATGAAGGTAGGGTTTATGTACAGCAGCAGCTGATGACTGTTTCTTTGGTGATCCTGAGTGACAACTAGTCTCAAAAATTGATAAAGCATTCTCATCTTCACTATCTTCTAAAATTAAAGTTTCTATATCTGTTACAAAAAAGAAAGGGCACAAGGATTATCAAAAGGATTATGAGTCATTTAAAATTAGTGATCTACCAAAGCTAAGGAAAATTGGATTAAAAAGCAAGTGACATTAATAAGTCATCAAATTATACAGATTGATCAGACAAACTGACAAACTAGCATTTTTAATAATTTATAAATGTAATTAACAGATTTTTCCTCTTTCCAGACTACACACTTAAGTAATAAGATATATAATTTGGGAGACTGCCGAGTAAAACCAGTGTGGAAAAGGATTGGCACTCTCATAAAATTCTGCCTAGTAACTAAATCTGAATTTGGACCAAAACCAACCCCTTAGTCAGGCATGCTGGCACAAACTTGTAATCCCAGTACTTGGGAGGCTGAGACCGGAGGATTGCGGGTTTGCGGCCAGCCTCAGCTACTTAGTGAGGACCTCCACAACTTAGTGAGAACCTGTTTCAAAATAAAGAATAAAAATAGGGCTGGGGATGTAGCTCTGAGGTAGAATGCCCCTAGGTTCAATCCCCAGTACCACAAAAAAAAATACAAAAAAAAACCCAATCCCTTTCATATCTGGTTCATTTAATACGGTAGTTGAGTCAAGGCCAGTTTTTTCAAAATAAGGGAAAAACTGAGCCATATTTTTAAATTTTTATTATTATTATTTGTTTATGTTTTTGTTTTGTAGTACTGTGGATTGAACCCAAGGGCACTCAACCACTGCATAGACCTCCAGCCATTTATTTTGAAACAGTTTTACTAAGCTACTGTACTGGCCAGGAACTTGGGATCCTCCTGTCTCATCTTCCAAAATTCTGGGATTACAGGGGTATACCAGCATGCCCTGCTCCATATTTTTTAAATGGCATACAACTTTTCAAGGAACACCTATCCTAATAAGATGGTGTCAGGAATTCAGTCAAAGCCAATCTTAAAATGTACTCATGGTGGTGGCGGGGGGGGGGAGGGCGCAAGTGCTAAGTGCATGTATGCCATTGTCAACATGATTTACATTATGATATGAGACTATCTATAATGCACCAATAAAAGCGCATTTATGCCAAGTATGGTGGCACACACTTATAATCCCAGTACTTGGGAGGCTAAGACAGGATCTTCAAAGCTAGCCTTAGCAACTTAATAATCAGAACTTAGAAAGACTCTTTTTCCAAATAAAAAATAAAATAGGTCTTGGGGTATAGCTTGGAAGTAGAAGGGCCATGGGTTCAATCCCCAGAACCACAAAAAAAAAAAAAAATGTTCTCATTCAATCCAGGTATGGTGGCACACACTTGTAATCCTAGTACTTAGGAGAGGAGAGAGGAGGATCTGAGGATTGCAGATTTGAAGCCAGCCTCAGCTAAATTGTGAAGTTCTCAGCAACTTTGTGGCACTCTGTTTCCAAGAAAAAAAAAAAAAATAGGGCTGTGGGTGTATCTTGATGTAGAATGTCCCTAAGTTCCATCCCCAGCCCCCCCCCCACACACACACACAAAAGTATTCATTCATTTAGCTTTTTGTGGGGGGAGGGAGGGGACAGGGAGATCGAGATTAGGGGCATTCTACCTCTGAGCTACATCCCCAGCCCTATTTTATTTTTTTATATTGAAAAAGGGTCTCACTAGGTTGCTGAGAATCTTGAAAATTGCTGAGGATGGTCCCAAACCTACGAACCTCCTATCTTAGCCTCCCAAGTACTAGGATCACAGATGTGCGCCATCACACATTAGTCCCTCTTTAAAGACCTTAGGTTACTACTCAGAACTAAAATTCCTACTGAGAGTACAATACTTATAACTTTTCCTGGATACAACCTGAATTATTAACATATGCATATCAAAAAGAACATTTCAAAAGAGTATTTCACAGATGTGTAGGAAAAGAGAAACAATGACCAATGCTGTGTATGTAAAGGATACAAGGGAGAATTAAGATTGACAGAAATCAACTCTTAGTGCTACGGCTCACATCTATAATCCCAGCTACTCAAGGGGTTGATGCAGAATCACCCAAGCCCAGAAGTTCAAAGACAGCCTGGGTTACAATGAAACCCTGCCTCAGCCAGGCATGGTGGTGCATGCCTATAATCCCAGTACTTGGGAGGCTGAGACAGTAGGGTTGCAGGTTCGAGGATAGCCTCAGCAAGTAGTGAGACTCTCATCAACCTAGTGAGACACCATTTCAAAATAAAAATAAAATAGGGTTGAGGGTGTAGCTTGGAGGTAGAATGCCCCTGGGTTCAATCTCCAAGAAAGAAAGAGAGA
>PVLC010035605.1:0-16216 GCA_004027655.1 Graphiurus murinus | reverse complement strand
GCCCTACATTTACCATATTTTTCCTATATATTCACATATATGTTAGTTTAATTTATAAATTAGCCACAGTGAGAGATTAATGATAACTAATAATAAAATAGCAATTATAGCAATAGAATGGAATAAAATTATCTCCTTGTGCTTTTCATCTTTTCACTTAAAGGAAGCCCTTTTGAGCTTTTGTTCAGCACTTGCAAATTGCTAGTATCACTATTCTTGTGCTTCAGGGCCATGGTTACTAAACTAAGAGCACTGTGATACAGTAACAGTTGGCTGATGACTGAAACAACTACAGAATGACTAACAGGCAGGTAGCATATACAGCATGGATACCCAAGGCACATGGATGATTCACATACTGAGAAGGACAGCACAAGAGCTTATCACGCTATGTAGAACATAGCTCAAGTTAAGAGTTAGTGTTTATTTCTGTACTTTTCCATTCAATATTTTTTAGATTGCCACTTGGGTAGCTGAAACTACACAAAGGGAAACCACAGATAAGAAGAGATTACTGTGTACGTGAATGTGTGGACTGCTGCACATTCCTGTGTCTGTGTATGCATATTTCAGATCAATAACAAAAATACATACATACATACACACATAAATAAATAAATAAATAAATAAATAAATAAATAAACTGTATTCCTAGCTTAAATACTTTCAGTTGTCTTCTAAAATTTCTATATGTAACGAGTTTTTTTTTTCTTTTTCTAATTGGAACAGTTAAACAATCTATTGTTAGATATAAGTTACAAGCTATTAGTCCAAAGGCATATTTAGCCTACCGGTACATGTTATTTGATCCACTGGTTACTCTATGATTAAAATTTGAGTAGTATTAAGATATACATATATATGTACATATATTACTCAATTTTGCATTTGCACTTCTCTTGAAGAACCAGAAGAACTGCAAAAGCAACCTACATCCCCTGAAGGCAACAATTAGCTCCAGCTGGTTGTTGCAAAGGTCCCTGCTGACCTGGGACTTTTCTCTACAATTGACCACGGCCTCTTTTAGCCCCTAGGGCAAGCTTTCTCTTCTGTAATAACTAGCAGTGGCTTTTTAATAGTCATTTTATGTCTCCTCAAATTCTCTCCTATCTATTACTTGGTTGACCCTTACAGGCACTTGAATTTGCAATCCTAATGTAAAATGACAAATGCTAGGAGCACAGAACAAAAATTTCACCCACTCATTAAAAAAAAAAAAATCAAGTGCAGCTGAATTAGACCATACTTATAGCTAAATTATGAAAATTCAACCAAGATAATGTAAGTGAATGATAAACAGAAGTAAATAGGCTACCACGTCTGTCTGTCATTCCACTCAATGAGTATGGGTATAAGTATTTAAAAGCTTCCTCTTTTCTAAGAAACTTATTCCCATTTCCCCTGGAGATGTATCTAGTTGCACTGAATATAATTTAACTTCTAAGATCAGTATCTTTTATTTCTACTTCCAACCAACATGCATTAATGGGAACCAGAGTGACCCTCACTTAAAAGAATCAAACTTGAAAACCTGGATGAAGCAACAGTTTGTGACGTACTGGCCATCAAGCAAGGAAGGGCAGCAGGTCCTGGGAGATGCAAAGGAAATGAGGTGGGCTGTGTAATGGCCCAGCTTGCTGCCTTCAAACAGAGTCCAGGCTACAGCACCGGAGAAGAAAGAAAGGCAGGACCCAGCAGACCCCTGAGCTGGAAGCCTGGGGAGACATAAGGAGGACTGCACACAGAGAGGATTCCATAGACTTTCAGAGGCCCCCCTTCAATATTCAACCGAGAACTGACCAGCATACGAATGAAAGAAAGTAACTAAGACTGGAAAAGAACCTCTGGAAAGGATTTGAGATTCGAGTTCTGGGCTCATGAAGAGCCAGTGATCACTGCCTGCTCACACCAAGGAGACTGAAAAACTCAAGACTCATAAGACATTGGGAAGGTCTAGTCTCAGTAGAGAAGAACCATTGTGACTAGACTAAATGCAGCTCTGGTCCCACCTACAAATCTTAAAAGAAAGATTCAAAAGGAACTAATTATTTAAAACTTATTAGTGGAATGCAAAAACAGCAAAAAGTTGAAGAGTATTTGTAGGAATAGGAAAATATCCAGCAAACAGCAGGATAAAATTCAAAATGTCTGACATGCAATGAAAAATCACTGGACATACAAAAAGGCAAGAAGATAAGATTTATATTGCAGATATACGTCACTCAAAACCTCCCCAGAATTGACACAGATGCTCTAATGAACAGGCAATGACGTTAATATTACATTCTCAATACTTGACACTGCACTGGAGGTTTTAGCCAGTACAATAAGGCAATCAAAAGACATAAAGAGGCTGCATACTGGAAAGAAAAAGTTAAACTGTCTTTATTCCTAATTTAATCACCTAAGACTTGAACAGTAATCTAATACAATCTTATTAAAAGCTACTAGAATTAATGAATGAGTTAATAAAGTTGAAGGACACAACATTGATACACAAAACTTGATTGTTTCTTTATAGTCTAGCAATGAAAAATTGGCAATGAAAGTATATGTCCATAAAAGACTATTCTTAAATGTTCACAGCAGCTTTATTTTTAATAGTGCAAGACTGGAAACAACCTAAACATCCCTTGTCAAATGAACAGACAAACAAGCCGGGCGTGGTGGCGCACGCTTGTAATCCCAGCATTTGGGAGGCTGAGACTGAAGGATCCGGGTTCGCGGCCAGCCTCAGCTACCTAGTGAGGCACTCCGCAACTTAGTGAGACTCAGTTTCAAAATAAAGAATAAAAAAAAAAAAATAGGGCTGGGGGTATAGCTCGGGGGTAGAATTCCCCTGGGTTCAATCCCCAGTACCTCAAAAAAAACAACAACAACAACAAAAATGAACAGACAAACAAAATTTAGTACATCCTTACAATGAAATATTATGCAACAAAAAAAAGGTATAAACTCCTGTTACATACTACAACATGGACAAATCATTAAATAGAACACAAACAAAAAAGGGAACATACGATAAGATCCCTTCTATATAAAATCTTAGGAACTTTTCATCTCTGTGACCATGATACCTGCCAAGAACAACCTAGAAGAGGAAATGCTGATTTGGTTCATGGCCTCAGAGGGTCAGTCCATGACTGGATGACTCCAACAAAATTAGCAGGGCTTGGCAGAGAACAGCTGCTCTGGGTAGAGAGAAAGAGAGAAAAAGAGTGAAAGAGAGAAAGAGAGTGAGAACGAGACAGACAGACAGATCAGGGACAGATACAGTCCCCAATGCTATATCTCCAGCGACCTATTCCTTTAGCCACACCCTACCTGCTTAGAGTAATCACCTAGTAAACTCATTCTAATTATTAATCCCTCAGTGGACTTAATCCACAGATGAGCTCAGAGGTCTGATTCAATTATTTCACCTCTGAATAGCATTGCCCTGTCAACACACGAGCTTTTCAGAGGAATGTCCCAAACCCAAACCATAACACTCAATGCAGATCGGCGGCTGCCTGAGAACAGATAGAGAATGTAGGGAGGAGATCAAGGTACAAAGAAAACTTTACAGTGGTCGTTTCACGAATATAAATGTCCCAAATTACCAAATTGTGCACTTTGAATATATACTTTATTGTATATCAAGTATACCTTATCAAAGTTATTTTTCAGAGGGAAAAAGCCTTTCATATGCCCTTGAATTCAATCTTACTGTTTCTTCATGTGCTCGGTGCTATGGGGAAAAGTCAGAGTTGAACATTTGAAGAAACAAACTGATCTCTAATACGATCCTATGCGATTCCCAAGTAAAATTTTGTCTATACAGATTTTAACCTCCTGCGCTGACTTTAGAATCTAACACTTACATAAATATAAAATTAACAGTCAATGTCTTCCTCTTTAGATTAATGGTTAATTTAAAAGCTGGAGCAAGGAAAGTACAAGATGAAACTAGAACATCTTGTTGAGCCATAAACTTAAGAAAGTGCTCATAAAATGATGAAGGTACATCAAGTGGCTCCTGAAAGCAACTTGGAGGCTCTCTCGATGGCAATGTTAGGTAATCTGAGTAATAATGAAATAACTACTGTAATGGATTACAGACCATAAACGATATGAAATATGAATGAACAAAAATGACATAAGAGGAACAAAGGAAGGAAGGAAAAGATGGGGGAGGAGGGAGAAAGGGAAGGAGGGAAAGAAGGAAGGAAGGAAGGAAGGAAGGAAGGAAGGAAGGAAGGAAGGAAGGAAGGAAGGAAGGAAGGGAGGGAGGGAGGGAGGGAGGGAGGGAAGTGTCAGCAATTTTTAATATTTTTCCTACTCTATTCTCTCTCCTCCTTGGATTCCGATTACATATGTGTTTAGACTGTGATACTCTCCAATAGATCTTGTATGTCCTATTGTATTTTTATATACTTTTTGTTCTCTTTAGGTTTCAGTTTGGGTAATTGGTATTGGTCCACATTCATTGACTTTCCTTTGACTGTGTTGAACTAAGGAACTCACGAGATGCTGTCTTCATCTCTCTTATTGGTTGTCATCATTCCTATCGTTGTAAATGTCTTGTCTAACAGTTACATTTGACTGCTTCTTGCCATTTCTATTTCTTTTGGAAATCCTCCATAAGTCCATACGTTCATGCAGACACTCCATTTTTCTACTAGAACAGTGGATGTGCTAACAAAAATTACTTATAAATCCATATCTGAGGCATCTGAGTCGGAGTCTGGTTATGTTGATGACTTTGTATCTTCAAAATGGATATTTTCCTCTTTTCTTTTCTTTCTTTTGCGTGTGTACACATGCACACATGCATGTGCTATTTGGATTGAAAGGTGGACACCAGGTGCAATAGATGTGGGGTGACCAGCCCTTACACATGGAAACGTCATCTGTTCTTCTGCTCGGGTTAACGAGCGGGGGCGCCAAGTCCATCTAGCCTGGAGTTGGGCTGCACCGGGGCTGGATGCTGCTCCACAGGTGTCAGTTCCTCTAGAGTAGCTCGTTCTTAGTGTGGCATCAGCTGGCTAGGCAGTCCAGTACCGCCATGATATTCCTGGTGCCTCAGTATCCCTGCCCACCCCCCACACCTCTCTATACACCTGTAACTCAGGGCCTTAACCCAGAGGTAGACTGCGCTTGTTGATACCAGGTCTTTCTACCCGGGGGCGGGGTGGGGTCCTCCTCCCTCCCTCCTTCCACCTCAGGCAGGCCCTGTGTTCCTCAGTCTTGGTGATGGGGTTTTCTCCGTGATCTTGACTTTGCCCCCGCTGTGGGGGAATTCTAAAAGCCCCCTCCAGGGGGATGGCCTCCTTGACCCCACATGTACATGACTGGTTTTTCTTTCTCCATCCACAAGTTGCAGTGGGTCTTCACCTAGGCCCTGAGAACAATAGGATTGGTCACCTGACCCCAGCAGTGAAGTCGGTGTTGCTTTGGGAGAGACGCGTCCAGGTGGGGCTTTGTGCATTCTGACCCTGACCACCCTCCCCCAGGTCTGTGCCAACAAAGGAGGGCTCGCCTGGCTCCCGACCTCTCTCCTGAGCCCCAGTTGTGGTGTGTTGAGAGGAAGAGCCTGCTGAGTCGGTGTGAACTCTCTCTGGTATCCAGCCATCCGCTGCTCAGGCTCGCCCGCAGTTGATATTTTAACCAATTTCAGCTGATTTTTTTTTTAATCCTATAGGTCACAGTGTACCCAAGTTCTGCCACAGGTGAGCCAGAATTCACATGTGGTCTCTTTTTGGAGACCCTGTGTTCTATACATTTTGGGATAGGTAGATGTAGTATGTATGACCTCCCCCTCCACCGAGTTCTTCAATGTGTTTAAGAGAAGTTACAATTTCATGAACTATCTGCTCTTTTCTTGGCAAGAAGGTGATGCTTTCTCTGGTTTTCTACTTCCTAGGCCGAAGCCAGTAGCAAAGCTGATAGACAGATGACTAGATAGATAGGTAGATGGATGCCAGAGGTACTGAGATGGGTTGAGGACTGAGGATTGAACCCAAGGCTTTCTATTTCTGGCTATACCCCTAGTTTCCACTTTTTTATGTACTGGGAATTCAACCCAAGGGCATTATACCTCTGAGCTATACCCCCAGTCCTATTTTTTAATTTTTTTTATTTTGAAACAGGGTCTCACTAAGTTGCTGAGGGCCTCACCAAGATGCTGAGGCTGGCTGCAAACCTGTGATCCTCCTGTTTCAGCCTCCCAAGTACGGAGATTATAAGAGTGCACCACCACACCCCACCCGGCTCCTTTTCATTTTTTAGTTTGAAACAGGGTCTTGCTAAGTTTCTAAGGGCCTTGCTATGTTGCTGAGTCTGACCTCAAACCTGTCTCAGCTTAAAATTGACACTTTGGGCCAGTTAAAAACTCTGCACACTGAGAAATACTTTGTGCCTGGAAGATACAAATGAAATGTTCTGAAGCACACGTTAGCATCATCCATCATTTCCTCCACACCTTGTCTTTTCCAGCTCAGATATTTTTGTCTCCCTGAGTGCTGACTGCTGTCTGGGTGTGGTCAGCCTCCAATCTGTCTCCTCTGACACCTCTCCTTATAGATGCATCGGCCCTATCTTCGCTCACAAGTAAATGTGGAAACACTCAGCCTGTGATTCTCTGTAGGAGGAACCCAGAATTACAGACTATAAAGAACAGAAGCAACCTTCCAGATGACGTGGACCGATGCCCTCATTTCACAGGCGAAGAAACTGAAGGCCAGAGAAGCGAGACAATGAGTCTGAGGATGTCCAGGGATAAAAGCTTCACGCACCACCAGGCCCAGAACTCCAGACGTCTGGAGACTGACTCAGCTCCCGAGCCAGTGTGCCACCCCGGTCACCTCCACCTCCTCCTTCCAGAGCAGACAAGGCGGCTGCTTTATCATCCTTTAGAACTGCACGGCAGGGCCTCATTTTGTAATAAATAGAATAGTCGCGTAATTAAATGGATAAAGAAAAACGTGGTATGTGCACACAATGGAGTTTTATTCAGCCATAAAGACAGACAAAATCATGTCGCTTGCAGGAAAATGGATGGAACTAGAGAATATTAGGCTAAGTGAGATTGGCCGACCTCAGAAAGTCAAAGGTCGTATGTTTTTGCTCATATATGGACGCTAGAGAGAAGATAGGAAACGAAAGGGACTTCAGGTTAATAACGAGAACAGTAGAATATGGAAGGGGGCTGGGGGAGGGAGGAGGAAAAGAACTAGTAAAGGACACAGTTCAAATAATGCTACACCCACACCTGGACATATCACCACCGATCTCACTCACATGTACGGGGAGGGGGCGAAGAGGGGGTGGGGCCAAAGGGAAACACACCAAGGGCTGTGTGCACATAGGCCTGTGTCACTTTGAACTTCACTGAGATATACACTTACAATGCACCAATAAAAGCATTTTAAAACCAGAAAATATTAGGTTGACTCATCATGTCCAAATATATATTTGACTTTGGTCAAGTTGTATGAGATTCAGCCTTACCTGTCTCCTGATAAAGCAGAGCCAATAGGACCTTTCCTACAAAAGTGACATAAATGTATGTGTGAGTTTGTGTGTGTGTGTGTGTGTGTGTGTAAACTCCATTCATATTTCTGATAACACTCTGAAGAAAGCAGCACAGATCCATCCGCAGGCATTCCAATGTTAAAGACCAGATTCTTTTAACATCCTGAAACATTTCCCCCGGCAATGCACACTAAACACTCAGAAAAGTAACTGGCATGTGTGCATCCTCATAAGGATCTGTATTCTTTTCTCTCCCTATTTTCTGCCATTTAAATCTAGACAAGCACTTGAAACTATCTGAAGAGATGTTGCATAAAAGTGTTAACACCAGCTATTTCCAGGTCGTTGAATAGCATGCAATGTTCTCTCTTCTTTGCTGCTTTTGTTTTTGCTAATTTGTGTGTTCTACCACATAATAAGCCAATGTGCCTTTATTTTATGCAAAGTTTAATGTAAGTTATTTGGAGCTGAAGAGCAGGTGAGGCTTAGATGAAGCATATGTCTATTGCAGCACTCCAACACGCAAATGCTTCACAAAATGTAAGGCGGCCTTTGACAGCCCAAGAGAAATGACCCTGACTACTTATCTTCCTCCCAAGGAATAAGTGAGGCCAAAGCGAAGTCTAAAAATCAAAACAGAAGAAACACACTTCCAAGAAAAAGAAAAAAAGACAAAATAATGTAAGATTTGGAAACCACACCAAATATTATGATTTAAGATTCCAAGGACTCTTCTCACTGCCTCAAAGGACTCCACTTCAGTCCCCAAGGAGAGCCCCAAAAGGACCTTCACGCTCTGATTTGAAATGCTGGACTTCATGGAGTCTGAGACACTCCTTTTTATCAGGATATAGCATACTTGCACATAGATGTTATCAACACACATGCATTTATGTCTGTACACTTTGGCTTTTGTTTCCATTTCACTCTTGCTAGACAAAATTCCTGTATAAGATGACATTTTGGTTAATGCAGAAATGAACATCATCTTGGCAGGCTGGAAAGAAACTAAAAATAATTTTGTCCTTGGGCTTTAAGTGGCCAGGAAGGTGACATACCAGAGCTCTGGGGAGCCAGAATTCACTATGATAAGAGCTCGGTGCAAAGTACTATGCTGCAAGGTCCTCCACAGAGGACAGAGGACAGAGGATCGACTTGCTATATCTTTAGAGGGTGTGTGTGTGTGTGTGTGTGTGTGTGTGTGTGTGTGTGTAATAGCATGTGTTAAAACTGTGCTGGGGATTAAACCTATGGGCATTCTATCTGTAAGCTACACCCCAGCCCTATTTGTTTTAATTATTTTTTTATTTGGAAATAGGGTCTCACTAAGTTTCTGAGGACCTCACTAAATTACTGAGGCTGGCTACCAAAATGCAATCCTCCTGTCTCAACCTCCCAAGTCCTGGGATTACAGGTATGTGCCACCATGTCCAGAGAGATGATTTTTTTTTTAAAGAATAAAAATTGTCCACATCTAGGGAGACAGCAACTTTCATCTTTTGTTGGCAGTCCTCTCAATTATCAGCGCATCTATAAAGATCTTTCTGAAGCCCCTTACCTTCTGCCCCAGAAAGAACTAATCTCCCTCCCAGCCTGCCTCATGGCTCAACTGTACCTTGTGCAATAGTTGGTATTTTCATAGCGCCTACAACACCTGAATGCACTGTCCACATTCCTAGTCCCCAACAAAACGCTGGGCACACAGTCACTAAATGAACTTTTAATAATTAAGCTAATAAGTTTGTGAGTAAGAAAAGCAACATTTGTAAAATTTAGAGGCAACACCTTCCAGTTAAACACACGCCTAAGTCACCCTTATTCTTATCTCATCTCACTCCCTCCGTTCCTTAACTGGACTACCCGACTCTGACTCATTAGCAAGATCCTAATACCCGTGAGGACCATGGCGAACAACCACACTTGGGTCCACTGAAATCCCATGTGTTCCCTTGGACAGGAAGCCATCTGCACTTGCCCCACCCCAGGGAGCAGCAGGCAGGAGACACGGACAACCCTGTAAGCTGGCCTCGCCAAAGGACAGTGGCAGAAAGGGCTCGTTTCCTCCGGGGCCATCATGGAGGTCAAACCATCTCAACTAGGAAGATGAGTCCCATTTAAATAACAGTCTAAAAGTCCCAACGTCAGAAGAAGTGCCTCTCTGCCCTCCTCCCAAGCTTAAGAGTGGAATATGTGGAGAGAACCCACTGGAAAGTACAAAATATTAATAAATGTAGCATCAATAAAAAGCAAAAGAGAAGGCACCAACTATTTGGAAAAATCTGGCAAAAACGAAAGAAGGGTTAGGCGTGATGGTTAACACCTGCAATACCAGTTCTTGGGAAGGTGAGACAGGAAGATCACTGGTTAGAGGACAGCCTCAGCAATTTAGTGAGACTCTCAGTAACTCAGAAAGACCCTGTTTCAAAATTTAAAAAGAGAGAGAGAGAGAGAGAGAGAGAGAGAGAGAGAGAGAGAGAGAGAGATGGAGTATAGCTTAGAGGTAGAATGTCTCTGGGTTCAATCACCAGTACCAAAAAAAAGGTATGGAGGGAGGGGAAACGAGAGTACTACTTTCCTAGAGTTGTTGTAACAGAGGATCAAATACCAGGTGGTTTGAAACAACAGCCTTATGAATGACATAGGGTTTCTGCAGAGCCATGCTCCCCCTGATATCTCAAGGGAAGAAACCCTTCTTGTCTTTTCCATCTCTGGCAAATCCTTGGCCACCCTTGGCTTGTGGCTACATCACTCCAAACACATGGCTGTTTTCCCTGTGTGTCTGCACATGGTCTTCCCTCTGTGCATGTCTGTATGTCTGTGTCTAAGTTCCTTTTCTTGTAAGGACAGCAGTCACCCTGGATTAGAGCCCGTCTTAATAACATCTATTTCACTTGATTCTCTCTTTAACAACTCTTTCTCTAAATATGGTGACATTCTTATGTAGTGAGGACTAGACATTCTTATGTAGTGAGGTCACCCTGGTGGGGTGGACACATAACAGAGAGGGAAGGTGCTCCCCAGGTGTGTTCCCCAGGGTCTAGCCCCCTGAGCACAGGCAACTCACTGGCTACCACCAATCCATATTATTGGTTTCACGGCACCTGAGCCCAACATAAGTCTACACCATCTCACGACATACGGAAGTGGACAGGGCTAGCCTGGCTCTCTAAGCTCAGTGGACCTGAACTTGACCCCTGTATGCACAATGGCGGTGGTTCCATAAGCAGCCCAGGACACTCACCTGCAAGAGCCCTCCCTTGTGGCTGGGTGCTTTATTTTTTCGAAGTTCATGGACATGAACAGCCTCGGATGCTTGTCAGGTCTCCTTATCATCTTGTGTCTCACTAGCTCTGATCTTCTTTGAGTTGACACAAAGAAGAACACACCTCTACCTCCCAGTGTCCGTGTATTAACCACTCATGCACTAACCCTCCTGTTCACTGAGCCAGACATTCTGCAGGGCACACAGTGCTGAATAAGACAGGCGTGCTTCCTGTTCTCGGGGAGCAGGACTTCTATCCAGGAAATGAACTTGGAGAAAACAAGAGTCCCCCCATTCAGACCGCTCTAATCATAAAGTGCAAAGGAAACCTACAGCGACATTGTGGATGCCTTGCCCTTGGCCCTTGGGCCACCCCACTCCTGTGTGCCCAAAGACCCTTCCAAAGCGTCAGGAGGACGTGCTGTGGCGTGAACTCCCCCCCAGAGTCCTTGACCAATGAATGATGGAGTTGGAGCATCGTACCGCAGCCCCTGGCACTGCATGTAGTCTAACTCTGAGTCATGTGCTGGGGAGGGGGGTTTTGTTTCCATTTCTGAGAATGTTCCTAGGGGACTAAGCTCCATTCACTTGAGAGCCTCCTCCCCTGGCCCTTCTCCTTCCCTGTCCACTCACCTGGCTCCATCGGTGTATCCTGCTATGTGCAAACAGCTGCTCACACTCCACTCCGTATCTCAGGGTCTGTTTCTGGAAGATGCCCCAAGCTAATACAAAACCTAACTTTCCCTCAGTCCTTCTTAATTCACTAAATGTTGATAATGGGCATTCTGCAATATGGACCCAGTGGCTCATGGTCAGGTGAGGTAGAAAGAGACAGGCATCTTGCAACCAGCAGCAATGCACTGTGGGTAGACAACTGAAATGACCCTGAGTGTATACGAAACAAGTAAGTACGTTGGACGGCTTGGATCAGGTTGGGATCAGCTTCCCAGAAGAGAGGACAATGAATCAATGAATCTGATCTAGAAGTTAAGCAGTGTCTCCCAAACTTCCTTACATTATATGTCCTCCTCATGGAGCTTTCTTAAACATTTTTACCCCTAAATATCTCCCTCCAACCATGAAATTTTAATGTACACTTATATTGTGTAATATCTGGTTTTGTCCTATTGTAATTTCTAAGATTTTCTTTCCCTTCAGTTTCTCCACCTTTTTTTGTCTTTTTTTGCTACTGGTAATTGAACCCAGGGGCATTATATCTCTGAGCTACACCCCAGCCCTTTTGATTTTAAAACGAGGTCTGGCTCAGTTACAGAGGTTGGCCTTAAATCTGTGATCACCCTGTTTCAGCCTCTCAAGTACTGCCCAGCTACCAAGAACCAATTTTTGTTCCCATTAGAATTGTCTGAAGTTAAAAACAAAACAAAACAAGGCAAACAAGAAACACTCACTATGAGATATGCCAAGAGGTATGAAAGTGAATGGCTCAAGGCCAAGATAAACAGTCCAATCTGTTCTATGGTAGGTTCAAGATGGCTATAACATCTTTGCTCTTCCTACCTCAAGAGGTGAATCTGCTCCTTCCCTTCAGAGACTGGCACCTTCCGCTTGTTATCTTTTCTTTGGGAGCATTGAATCAGCCACCATGCTATGAGGAAGCTCAAAGAGCCCAGAGGAGAGACATATATGGAGAGAAAACAGGAGAGCTCAGCACAGGCCCTCATCGACAACCAGGACCAACTAGCCAGTCATGGGACTCAGCCATCTTGAAATGGATTCTTCAGTGCCAACTGAGCGGCCCCGCTGGCCCCACAGAGCCCTGTCCGAACTTTGAATTTGTGAGCAGAATAAATGATTGCTCTTTTGAGCAACTAATTTTGAGGGTGATTTGTAACCTGGCAATAAATAACCAGAATGCAATGCTTGCAGACCCTACTCACAGCTATCAAATCTCCCAGCAGGTCCACTACATGGTCAGGTCACACAGCCCAGTCTGAACCGGCCTTTATTGCTTTGGACCGTGTTCCTCAGCAAGAAACTTGTGCAAACTCTGGGTAAACAAGAAGTTCCTAAGTGACTGAGTCATTAATTAGGGTCACGAGGTCCCTTTTTCCTGTCAAGCATTTTTTTTTTAAGCAAAGCTGTTCTTGTTTATGAGACAATTAGTTTGTAAACAAAAACTATCACGAGTCTCCATGAACAATATCACTATATTTCAAAGAAGCAGGAAAACACTTAATAAGTATGTTTTAAAATAAGCAAAATAAACAGCTAGCCCTAAAAGAGTAGTTCAGAACAGAATCAAGTGAAAATGTTTTCAAGTGCATATAGTTGACAAATGGCCCCTACCCCAGCCAGGAGAACAACTCTAGCAGGAAAGAGAGGAGTAAGTCGGGGATTCTCACACACACACACCCTGTGCCACACGGATCCCTTTCAGAAGATCACTGGTTTTTAAACAAATTATCTTTGCTCTAAAAGAGATCAAACTTTGCTTATCATTGCATCCATTCTCCACATTCAATCAGATGCTGACCTAAAACATAGATCACCAAACACAGTGATTCAGAATCATTAGGGAAAAAAATACGTACACACACACACACACACACACACACACACACACACACACATATATAAATGTGTGTGTATGTATGTATGTATATATAGTTAGTACCGGGGATTGAACACAGGAGTGTTCTACCACTGAGCTATACCTCAGCCCTTTTTATTTTTTTCTTTTGCAATAGTGTCTCGCTAAGTTGCTGAGGGTCTCTCTAAATTGCTGAGGCTGGTCTCAAAACTGTGATCTTCCTATCTTAGCCTCCCAAGTACTGGGATTACAGGTGTGTGTCACCACCACACCCAGCAAGAAAAAAAATATTTTTACAGCAAAATAACCTGTGCTATATTTGCAGCTACAATAGTAGGTGTGGGAAAGTTGAATTCAATTTCTCCCATAAAATCTACTGACTCCGACAGGATTTTCAAAGGCTGTGATTTGTTGGGATGGGTTTTACCATCCTGGTGCCTACTGCCTTCCATCCTCCAACTCCAATACAACCAGGCTCCCTACACTTACTCCAAAAAGTAACATCTATCAAAGCAACAAATTCAAAACAGGTGCATAGTTAGCATGTAAATTTACAACTTTATATTTCCTTACTTGCAGTCAACATGCTCATAAAATCTGGATTTCTGTCGCGCAGTCCAAAGTTCCTACAACTTTTAACAAAGTTCCTACAACTTTTAACAAAAAGCAATTCCCAAATTAAATTACAAATGGAAAAGATAAAGCAACTTGACTCCCCACCAGTGAACAGACTTGGTAAACAAACCTCAAATCCACATCCAAGTGTACATTAATTGGCTCCACTTGGCACAAGCTTCCCTGCTTTGCCTGGGCTTACAGTCACACACCCAGTGACGTTGCCCTGGGGGCGTATAATTTTTCAATTCCTGGATTCAGTGCACATTCCCACTAGGGCTTGCACTATATGTTGTTTCTATTAGGTAACCAAGTCTCCAAATTCAAAAGCCTGCATTCTGGCAAGTCTCAAAAAGTCCGGTTGACACTGATAGTGCTGAAGACATTTAATAACACAAGATCTTTCCCTAGAACGGAGAGGCTGCAGATTAGTCATGCCTAATTTCCACAATTCTTGATGGATGTCTGCAACTAGTATGTCATCCCTTGCTATTCATGTTTTATTCGGCTGCCCTATGAAGAAGAGAAAGACATTGTAGGAGCCCTCAGCACACGAATATTTCATTTATATCATAGGCATTTTCATGTGCTTTCTCCTTAATCATGCAATTAAGAAAAGAAAGCAAATATATGTGTTATGGCCAGAAAGAATTCACCAGTAGGTTAAGGATGGCTTTAGGAGGCTGTAGTTACAGGACAACTCACTCTGGTTGCATGGGTGGGAATCCTGACTCGACTTTTTCCTAGATGTGTGGTCTTAGAAGCCCATTTAACATCCCACACCCCACTACGCCATCTGTAGACAGAGACCTTTAGAGTAGCTGCACTTCACAGGGCTGCGTGAGAACTAAGGGGTGGAATAAATGGAGCAGGTAGAGCTGGGTGTGGTGGTGCATGCCTGTAATCCCAGTACTTGGGAGGCTGAGACAGGAGGATCACAGGTTTGAGGACAGCCTCAGCAAGCAGTGAGATTCTCTTCAACCTAGCAAGATCCTGTTTCCAAATAAGAAATAAAATCAGGCTGGGGATACAGCTCAAAGGTAGAGAAAGAAAGAAAGAAGGTAGTATAGGTCCTGACCCCCACCAAGAGCTTTGGTGTTAGCTGTAACTGTTCAGCAAATCATTACTTGGTAATCAATGATATTCATTATTAGGATTGTTATTTTTGCTTCCTTTGGTTTTGGTTTTGGTTTTTTTCTTTGTACATCCTCTTAATTCTTCATCACATTTTTTTCCTTCCCCTTTATTGCAGTGACTTTAACATTTCTTCCTTTCTCTCTTGTCTCACCACCTGACCTGTTTCCCTAGGGAGCCATTCGTTAGTGAATTCAGCAGAATGCTATCACTGACACCTATGATAAGGAAAGGATTCACATGAAGAGATGCTGGCCAGACATTCCAGAGGGAATGGCTACTCAATGAAACCTCTGATTGTGTATATCATCATCATCATCATCATCATCGTCATCATCATCATCATCTTTTTCTGCAGTACTGGGGATGGAACCCAGGATCATTCTACCTCCAAGCTACACCCCCAGCCGGATTTTTTATTCTTTATTTTGTAACAGGGTTTCACTAAGTTGCAGAGGGCCTCACTAAGTAGCTAGGGCTGGCCACGAACCGGGATCCTCCTGTCTCAGCCTCCCAAGTACTGGGACTACAAGCATGCGCCACCATACCCAGCCATCATTCTCTTGCTAGCATTTTTTGAGCTGAGTCCCCAGTGATATTTTGGGTGCAATGTCTCAGGAAATGCTCACCATGACCTTCTGAGGTAGATGGTACAATTAAACCCACTTTGCAAAGGTCAAAACTCAGGCATATGGACTGGGGATGTAGCTCAGTGGCAGAGCATTTGCCTAGCATGCATGAGGCCCTGGGTTCAATCCTCATCACTGCAATCAAACCAAATACAAAAAAAAAAAAATTAGGAACAAAAAGATTAAATAACTTAAGCTTGCATTCATGCAGCTCAAAATCAAAATGCCCAAAGATGGACTACTTGTTTCCTCCAGGTCCCTCCCCCACAAATCTATTTTCAGAGTGCCCATCAGCCCCAGAATTAACTCAGAGGCCCAAGTCAGACAAGAAGGCTGCAGGGTTTCTATCTCCCTCTTTCTTAATCTGCACATTCACTTAATCAAAATAGTCAACCAATTATTTTTTATCAAATCCCTCCATTACTATGTTTTTGTTTTATCAGAAGCTAAGAAAGAAAGGCAGAAGCTTGTTGGGGGTTGTCTATCCTCAGGAAAGAGACCACAAGGGAA
>PVLC010035604.1:0-16239 GCA_004027655.1 Graphiurus murinus | reverse complement strand
GTACAGTATTCCTACGAATATGTGTATCATGCACTTGCTCTTCATAGAGCCCCAGTAGTGGAGAACACCATCCTTAAGCAGGGACGCATTCTTTAGAAGTCCCTGTTGTATCTAAACTGAAGCAAGGGAATAATGTGAGACTGGAGAAGAATGGAACAAGATGGCTCCCCAACACCCCAATACCAGAAGTTCACCCTAAGGCTTTCTTTTTTATTTCTCCTCCATTAAAAAAGCATGTTGGAATGAGGATGTCCTGACCAGCCAGAGAAACTGCAGAGCATTAGATAAGACAAAAAAGTGGGTCCGTACCCTGTGCAGCTTTTCCCGTCGCTCAGGACTATCCGGAACTCCCCTGAGGCTTTGTGGAATATACCAGAAACAGACGTTGGTGTGCTCAGGCTGCAAAGATTTTAACAAACAAAAAGATAATTATGAGAACTTGAGAGAAAACTGTTCCCAAGCCTACATGCACCCTTGGGGGACGTTTCTCAGGCCCAAAATGAGGACTAAATATCTGTCTCGAAGACAATTTACTTCTACATACACTAGGCATAAAAATGCCCAGTTTATCCAATCATATCTGGCAAGACAGCTGTTCCCCACAATCCATTTTCTAGATGATTAAAGTTATCTTAAATATTAACAACGAGTATATTTGGGTAATTGAAATAAAGGTATTATCTTGCCATTTGCAGTGCCTCACACATAGAAGATATTTGAAAGATAGTTGATTTTATTGATACTGAATATATTATTGTTGATGCTAGAGATTTTCAGTTTCTTTCCTAGTTGCTGTTGGCCGGCAGTATACCTGCCTTTAGCTGGCTTAAGACATCACATTTGTTGTTTTCAATCTGCTAGCAGAATGTTTATGTAAAGAACCGGAGTAGGGTCCCATAGGTGAGACGCATGAGCATCAGACCATTGATTTTAGCTGTGCAGGGCTCTTTGCGCTCATTGGTGACTCTCAGGTGTTTTCCTAGTAGTTGAGGTTGCCTGATAAATAGACAAATGCCAAATGTAGGTGGTGCTATATTATACAGGGTTATGACTGGGTTTTCTTTTATGGACACTGGCTCCAAGTCCATCTTTCTTTATTCAACTGTGAGCGCCATTAGAGCCATGACAGTAAATATTTTGGCCAATACTATATAACCCAGGCCCTGGCCTAGAGTCTGACACATGGTAGACACTCAGTAAACTCTGGTATGACAAATATTTTATTGTATGCAATGGGGGTGGGGATGAACTCAGAGAAAAGACAATTTCATCTCGGTCCCCTCCTAATGAATCTATGTTGAACAGAACTTCATTTTAGATCCAGTCTTGGAGGATAAGGATATACCCATTCTAAGTGAACCCATTCTAAGCTTCTTGGAACTGAGAAACACTTTATCATAGAAATCTAACACAAGACAAACCCAAGAGTGGTGAAAGATTCGGACCTGCTGTGGAAAGACAGAGGTGTGCAAAGAGCTGGTTGAGAGATACTTGGCTTTAAAACAGGTAAAGAGGGAGTCATCTCCACCCTACCAGAAGAATAGGTGATGAACATGGAGGGGATTAAGTGAGCAGGGGATAAGAATGAAAACTCAGACACAGCTTGTAGCAACGTGGGAACACGCGGCTTCGGGAGATTCTCTCAATGGTTTCCCTGAAGGGCTGTGCCTCTGGTCCATGACCACAACCTACCTCACCATCGAAAACCATCTCAAATTCTTCTCTGTTTTTAATCTTGGCATAGAGGTATTCGGCCAGTTCCAGGCATTTGTTGATCTGATTTTCAAATCCCACTGTGCCCTGTTTTAAAGAGAAAGTCATGTTTGTTGATAGTAAGTTGCATTTCCCTGTGATGGGCAATTGGGAAAGTGATGCTGTCCTTGTCTATGGGAAATATACAAAGGAGTATTCTTGGAGATAATTAGGAAGCACCATCTAGTTAAATACGCACAGCTTCTCAGCTCTGCGTGCAGTGAGAGGAAGTGAGCCTGCTTTCTCTCTTGAAGGCACTCTAGTCTCTGGGCAGTTGTTCTCAATAGGGCTTTTAGCTTCCTCCTAGTTACTCACATCCGGGGGGTGGAGGGTGTAAAGCCTATTTCTGGCTTGCTTTAGGATAGTGCTACTCAACATTTTGTGTCTGGACTGAGGCCAGTCCATAAACTGTAACTGGTTCAGGATGAGATGAATACAGAAATTGAGGTAAGCATTAAGAAACTTTTAAAGCAATCTAACGGAGTAATTTCATCTCTTTGATAATAAAAATAGTGTTTTACCTTTCATTTTTTTCTAGCAACTCATCTTTATTGTATCAGTCCATGATAAGTGAAAAGAATGAACAAATCGCTTCTTGGCCTTTTGGCTAAGATCAAGTGTGAGAATAAACAAATGGCTTTCTTCATAAATATTTGAAAGGTACTGTCTCAGAACCTGTCTTCCTCAGTAGTTAGTTGTGGTGAAACGTGTCCCACACCCTCGCAGACGGCTACCTTCCACATATATAGTATTATTCCCTTTCCTTGACAGGTGAGAAGGCAGATGGGGGAGCCACGGGTCTTAGTACATGCCCTAAGATGGCAATAGCTCCAGCTCTGGACAAACTGCTAGAGCGTGAGTTTCAAAGGCAGCGTGACTGATTATCAACAACAGCAGCTCGGGGGCTGGTGAGTGGGTCGGTGTTAACAAGGAGAGAAAATGCACAAGGCTGGCTGTGGGTGGCTAATGAGCCTGGGCAGCGGCCAGTGCTAGGAAAGTATGAGCCTCCCAAGCCGTGTCACCAATGACTGTCCATGGGGAGGGACGTCCATGCCAGGAGCCCGCCTCAGCAACCAACCCATGCACTTGGGGTTAATGCTAGTCAAAATGAAGACATCACTTACTGAGATAGGTCATGTGGTCACTACAGTGTTTCAAAATGATAGGGCTCTTTCTCATTGCAATGTATGGCATTTATATGCTTAAGATATCTGTGATTATTCTGATAGAAATTAAATTTAGACTCTTTCTATATTAAGGTAATAGGAGTTGGTGAGGAAAAAAAAAACTAATAAATCTGCCAAACTTTTTTTCGACTGAAGAAATGTCAGACTAAATATTTTGCTAGAAAACCTTGCCATTTGGTATTGGGTATTCTTCATCTTAAAGATAGAAATTATTAAAATTTATTTATCGTAGGTAAGTAAAAACAATGGATGTGATGTAAAGCTGTGAAATCAAAGCTGCCTTTACTTGGTTGCATGAAAATACTTTTGAAACAGCCAAATGGTAATCTCCCTAACTCATATTTGGAGAAATTCTAATAGTTTCTAGGTATAGACATGCAGCCCAAGAGGTTGATGAGCGCCAACACAGCACACTTCAGCCTAGCAGTATGATTTCTGAGAATAATGTATATTTCCAATTCCCAACACCACACAAAAAAAGTATGCAGTGTTTAAAGTAAAAATAATGTAAAGGCCATTATTTAAATAAAACTCAAAACTGTCACATATATTCCATGATAAGAGAGGCCTCATAAAGGAATTTGGTGTCTTTTATGCAGTAGCTTTATCTCTTTCTCTATATCTGCACTAAATAATTTTAGAATCCTCGAGGGTTTTCATGGAAATTCTTATCTTGGTATAATTTTTAATTGTTATGAGAGACAGTTATAAGAAAACTTCATGATAATGCAAACTGAGGGGACTGAACTGAAGGAGAGAGTATTTGACATAAGGCATAAAGTTATCTCATTCACAAAGAAAATATAGTTAACTCAACTAGCTAGGTACTGATCACACACATAGTGAATTATTTGGGCTCTCTCGTTACCTCTCTGTTTCCTGAACTCTCCCCTTCATACCTTTGCTTTCCACATCAGCCAGAACTTGAAGATGTCCACATGGCGGCCGCACTGAATTGCCTTGTCCCCGGTATCATAGGAGACGTCATACTGCTTGTCTGGCTGGAAGAGGTACCCTGCACACATCTGGTTGCATCCTTGCAGTATACCCTGCCATGGAAATCGAGATGCTTCCTCTATATCCACAGATCAGAGACAGACACGGGAGGGATGTGGGGGGTCACATGCAGCCTTGTTGAGGCCCTGCACTTGTGCTGACCTCCCTCTCTACAACCACTTGTGGAAAAGCCCTTGCCCTTTTGCCCTCTGTCACTCTGATTAGCAAATGATTGCATTTCAGAAGCTTACAACCAGGGTCCCAATACCCCTCTATTTGGAAGAGTGTGTGTAGTGTGTGTGGGGGGGTGTTGTGTGCTGTTTTAGAGAAAGTGCTATGGCATTCAGTGGTCAGGAGTCAGGGATATAAACTTCCTCAGTGGGTAGGAGAGTTTCACAGTATGTAAGGAATTTCCCTCCCCCAAACTGTCACTTCTAAAAGTCCTCTAGCCTTTGCAACATCTGTTCTGAAGTTAACAGGTGCTCTGCATAGTAGTGGTGTAAAGAGCCTGAGCAGGCCTGGCTCCTGCAGGCAGGGTGGGGCTTTGGGGATGCCTCAGCACACAGCAGTTTTATAAAGCAACAATGGGCTGGAGGGCAGGGCCCTATTGTTAGGTGCCTGGGGAATGGCATGAACCCATTTACAGAAGCTTGTTTGATTCCTTGTTGCCCTAAGTTGGTATGTGTAGTTCTTGTTCCAGTTCATTTATTTCAGCCCCTGGATTCAGAAAATCATACTAAGAACTCAAATGTGTTCCACTGAGCACTTTTTGTTCTTGCTGAGGAGGAAATGGATTGGGCGCCTCACCTGACCACTGTCATGCTTACACAAACACGAAGGAGCTCTCAAATGATTCCCTTACGTGTTCAGTCACCAACAGGGCCCTGAGTACCCACAGGGCCCAAAGTACCAAACAAGGAAGAAAGGCGACAGACAGCAAGAGCCAAGAGGAGAATCTAGGTTAGCTACAAGGGCAGGAAAGGACAGTGACGACAGTGTTACAATGGGCTGCCAATCTCGAGAGGAGCCTGCAGTTACAGTGAAAAGACCCCCACGCGCTTCTCTTCTCACGCCTTTGAAAGTCTGCACAGGCGCAGCAGATCTCTGGCGGGATACAGACCTTCTCCTTGACGAGGATGGCAGAGCACTGGAGCAGCACGCCCATCATCTTGTGAGGGTTCCAGGTGACCGAGTTGGCCCTGAAAGAAGCACAGGATCCTTTGAAGAGAAGGTGCAGGAGTGAGGGAGAAGTAACTGTTCTGTGGAAGAAAACATCACCCCTCTCCACTCAAGTCAAAAACACCTGCCATGTCTCGTCTCCAACGCTGACTATCAAGCAGTAAACAAATAGTTGGGGGATGTTACAGAATGCATCTTCTAAATACCTGCTATTGTTAATAGCTAACACTTATGAAGAACTCATGTGTCCTATTGTGAGTGCTTTAGGTATGTCTCAGTACGGTGATGTGATTCAGAACTCAGGCTTTGGAGCCAGACTGTCCGACTGTCCACGTCTGGATCCTGCCCTTACATTTACTTGGGCTGACATATAACTCCTCCATATCTCACTGTTGCCCTCTGTGAAATGTGGAGTCTACCTCTCAGAATTGAATAAAGGATAAAAGGGGTAAATAAATATAAAATACTTATAATAGTTCCTGGAATACATAATTCTCACAACAACCCTAGGATGTGGGTACTATTATTGCTTCTAATATAGAGGGAGAAACTGATGTACAAATAGGTTAAATATCACCCAAGGTCACATAGCTGGGAGGTTATTAGAGCCAAGATTCAACCCCAGGAAATCTGATTGCAGAGCTGGTACTCATAACCACTCCTCTGGAGTGCCTGCCTTTAGGCAATGACTTTGGTTTCTTTCTGCCTTTCTGTTCCCATTTATAAAACGGGCTGGTGACATGGACCTACCTACTTACAGGGCTGTATGAAGACTGACACTGACTATCCTAGACTCTGACTAGGTTGCAGCTTTGTCTTAATGGTAAATGGGCATGATTTTGCCAGTTTGGGCTGCAAAGCTAACTTATCAAGCAGTCTCCTAGCAACCACATCCCTCTGTCAGACACAATTAGATGGTTAAGGAGCATGCTAGCTAAGACATTACAGAAACAACCAACTGTAATGTCTGATTATTAAAACTTGGGTAACTTGATTCAGTGGGTTACAGACTCTTTCCCTGTGGCCTGGCTGATGGCTGGGCTCTGTGTTTTAATACCTATGAAGAATGTTTGTCCCAAACATAGCAAGTGCCCCGGAATTATACCACCTTTGCTCTCCTAGCACCGAGCCCTTCTGTGAATCTTTAAACCTCTTCATCTTGCCTAGGTCCTTTGGAAGAGAAATGATTTAGTACATAGATGTACACTGCATTTCAGGGAGAAGAGAGAAAGGCCTGCAGAATTTTCCCCTTATGTGCATAAGAAAACCTTGTGAAAGGGAACTGTGAGAAGTTCCAAGAAAACTTAACTGTTGATCTCAGGAAATAGCGTCCGTGTCAACTCACATTTAAAAGGTGGTGAATTTAATCAATTTTGTCATTGCTATCACTTATAAGGTCATGAAAAATTATATTTAGATCTCATAAAATGTCTTAAATGGTTTTCTCAATATCCTAGTGCATGAAGTAAATGATTCTCTGCTGCTACAAATAGAAAGTAATAAGACATTATATGGATTCAGTTTCCTTTTAAAGACACATGTGCTTTAAAATGTTAAAAAAAGAAAAAGACTGGCACAAAATATTTTTCAAGTTTTTCTAGAATCAAAGGTGGAAAATGAAAATTGCCTGAGAAATCTGTAGTCCAGTTGGGCCGGCTCATCTACATTTAATATATTAGTCTCCAAGTTCTAAAGCCATATGATTATGCTTTAAAGAGTCAGTCTCACCCACCTTGACACTGGCCCTTTAAAACTGAGACGGAAGCCAGAGTCCTTGTGGAAGAGAAATCAGTGGTGTGCTTTCCTGGTTATCGCTCTCCATCCATCTCTCCAATCTTAGTCTGCTGGTAAACCCTCCCACTTTGCTCCAGGCCCACTGGCCTCTCTGATGGTCCCTCAGCTTACCAGGACAGTCAGGCCTCAGGGCCTTTGCACTTGTCATTCCCCTTGCCTGGAGTACTCTTTCCCGTTTCCTTGCTTCTTTTCCTCCCTTTATCCTAATATCTGCTGGGATAAGTTAGGGGAGTACTGAGTATTTTGTCACAGAGGCAACTAGCTTATGAGGAGAAGAAGGAAGAGGGCTTTCCTGTGCCTTCAGCTAACTCTGATTTAGCCTCCAATTCCCACACTGTTTAGTCTCTCTTCTCTTCAACCTGGGCACCAGCAACTTCATCTATTGTTACACTTAGGACAGAGCATTGCAATTACTTGCTTACGTATCTTTCTAACGTGTGAACTCACTGAGGGCTCACTTGACTGAGAAATTGAGCAACAAGCGCCCAGTGAATGCCTGCTGAACTACAGGTGTGCTTAGTCAGACTGATATAAGACGTTGGGAATCGGGGCCAGGGGAGGTGCAGCCCGACATGAGCACAGCACTGGGGTTTGACCTTCTGGATGGAAGGAGGCCCAGCAGGCTCTGCCCGTACCTTTCTATGCCGCTGAGTTTGTGGCGGTGCTTCCTGGACATGAGCAGCCCACCGCCCCAGGCAGCCTGTGAGGACAGAGAAAGGAGAGGGAGAGGAGCAGCGACATTGATGAATCTAAACCAGTCACTCCACACCTCTAGCAAAACATGAGGGAGAAGGGAAATGGCGAAAAGAAAGCTTCTCTGAGAGAAGGAGCCCACACCCATTGTTCTACCAGGGCAGGCAGTTGTGATTAGTCACCACTTGTCATTTCTTTCTCAAAAGTTCCTGGGTTGGGGGTGTAGCTCAGTGGTAGAGTGCTCTGCCTAGCATGCTGGTGCTTCCCTCCCCAGCACCACAAAAAAAGGAAGGATAAAAAAGGTCTTCCAGCTGAAAGTCAGAAAGCTCTGTGAGTGATACTGGCGAGTTTGTGGTGCCTGTGGGGGTGAGACCCAAAGTACTGTGGAAAACCAGTGACACTCAGCCCCCCAGGGAGCTCCCTAGAAGCTGAGCAAAGGGCTGGGGTGTGCTATCTGCTTCTTCCTAGAGTAGAATTCTAATGGCCCCTGAGAAATTAAAAAAAAAAAAAGCAGTAGCTCCCGCCAGGCTTGGAGGTCCCACTGAGTTCCAGCAGCAGCAGGACTTTTTGATGGGTACTGTGATATGTTTACTAGATGGCTCGGTGTGTCAGGTGGCATAACAGCTTTTGTTAGCTATTTGTTCAATGGCAAGGAAGACTTCCTTATTGTCTAGTTGTGAGAAGTTAAGGGCATAAAAAGAATGGGCAAAGAGAACCATGGAAAAATGCACCGTGTGTGTTGCTGGGAGAATATGGGACTAGATCTTTTAGTTGGCAGTGCCTTCCATGTGTTTCTCTATTTTTCATGCATGTAGCAGATGGGCATTCTTTTTGGAAAAAATGTCATAGGTGGCTGGACTACAGCAAGGAGCAGAATGTTCACATCATGGCCACTTTCTACACATTCTATCTCACACTTTCCCCCCCTGAAATTGGTTATCTTTTACTTTGTAGCCATTTGTTTCAACAAAGCAATCTGGGACGGTAACGTAAGCCAGATTCCAGCAGGAACCACAGAAGATAGCGATTGGACAGAAAGGAACTGGATAAGCCCCAGATATGTACTGGGTCTGTGATAGGTACTGGTCATGAGTGGCTGGCTGGGGGCGGGGAAGAGCTGGACCTAACATGGGGTGCAGAAAGGACCAGCTGGGGTGTTGGAAGCAGCCTGAGGTGAATCATAAAACAGAGCTACTTCCACTCCCCGAATGGACCAAGCCATTCTGTGAATTATAGCACTTACATCGACGTGCAGCCAAAGGTTGTATTTCTCACATATATCTGCAATATCCTGTATCGGATCAAAAGCTCCATACACAGTTGTGCCAGCAGTTGCATTGACATAAAGAGGAACGTATCCCTATAATGTGAGAGAGATCACTAATTAGTGCTCTTAACCCTTCTCATTTGCTCATTTCTGATTGAAATAGAAGAATTGCAATTGCGTTATTTCTAACAGAGATCAACAAAATTGGTCTGTGATCTGTGGTATCAGATGCTGTGGCTGGTAGCATTCTTTGTTGGTTTAATTATTTGTCAAAAAAATTTTTTTGAGTGACTTTATGTGCCTGACCTTGTTGTAGATGCTGAAGATACAGGCAATGAAATTAAGTAAGCAGCTGGGCATGGTGGTGCAGGCCTGTAATCCCAGTACTTGGGATGCTGAAACAGGAGGATGGCAAGTTCAAGACCAGCCTCAGCAACAGCAAGACTCTCAGTAACCTAGCAAGACTCTGTTTCATTAAAAAAAAAAAAAAATTAAAAGGGCTGGGGGTGTAGCTTGGAGGCAGAAAGCCCCTGAATTCAATCCTCAGTAACACATACACACATCACACACATACATACACACACACACATACACACACATACATACACACACGTTAAATAAGTAAAATGTTTAATGATAGGCTCTATGGCAAAAAATTGTGTTTAGAGTCATAGACAGGTATCACTCCAAATATTTCACTTCTGAATATCATCTGAATCTTGTTCTTTATAGGTGCTGTATTGTTTCAAGTGTACTGGTATAACAATTAAATGGAATTAAACGGAAGGACTGTTTGGTTATTTAAAACAGTTCTACACATTATGGAAACTGAAACACTGACATCTGGTGAAATTTTGACATGAACAGCAATAAATGAGAAAGTAGATTAATTAAAACTAAGACAGGTTTGAGGTAAGAGTCTTGGATGGCTTTGAGGCTCAGCTCCACCTCTCTTCCTTGCTCAGTCCTAGCAACACTCCCACCCGCATCCTCTGTGGAGACTCCAGCAAACAACTACAATTAGAGGAGGGGCAAGAAGTAACCAAACAACAATGTGTTGGTCATGGCCCGACAGCTACCTGGCAGTAACTTGGGAATACATCTGTTCTGTGAAATTATTTTTGTTTAACAAAATTTGTTGAGGCTGGATTCGCCAAGTATCATTGGCCATCTGCTAGGGCATGGAAGCACTTTGCTAAACAGAGTTCTACGCTAAAATGGTATTTATTAAAATGAGACCATACATAACAAGAAAAAGTAAAAAGTTTAATTAGACTATATCCTTATGATGCCCAGGTAGTTGATTTATTGAAAAGCATCAAACTAATCACTAGCCTAAAGAAGAAAAATGGTTTAGTGACTACATTTTTCATTTTTCAAAAAGAAAAAAATAATTTATAGACATGACTTTAAGGCCAAACCATTTCTAGATTGGAAGTAAACAAATTTCTGAAAATAGAATTTTAGGAACAATAAAATTATCTCATTTTCAAAGATTTTTATTGTTTAGGTCAGAAAAATGTATTTTTAACAATTTATATTCACTGGAGTTAAGATGCACCATATTGTACATACCTTTTGCTTGGCTTCAATGATCTTTGCCTCTAAATCAGCTGGAATTATCTTCCCCCTGTAATTATTATAAAGGGAGGGAAATTAAAATGAAGAATCAATGAGATTGCACATGAAAAAAACTTTAGCAGCAGCAAAAAGTAATTTAATCGGATATTTTCAACAGACCATTAGCAGCTTGGCACACTGTGCTGAGCCAGTCCTTAAGCACAATAAAACAAATTTAACAGATGAACACATTTAATACATCAAGAAGAGAGTATTCACTCTCCCCTGCCTACCTTTCATCGCACTTTATCAAAATCACATTGTCAGTTCCAAAGCCAAGTGCAGCCCCAGCTTTCTTTATGGAATAGTGACTCTGTGACAAACGGAGGCTTGAGGTTAAAAGTTAGATAATCCCTTGAAAAATGCCACAATGAACAAGAGCCCCCAACTCACGTGTTCTGAGGTGAAGAGGACCAGTTTGGGCACGGCGGCCATGCCCTTTGTCTTCACTTCTGGGAAGTACTTGTAGCGGGCAGCCATGATGCTGTACATGTTGGATATAGCTCCCCCTATCGGTAAGCAGATGTAATGGGAGGCGTTAGGGCTCTTTCAGTATTGTTTCTAACACAAAGGCTGAGACGGTGTCTCAAGAGAGGAAGGAGGTCAGGAAGGGAAAAGACAATATCCTCATAGGTTTTGCTGCCTTCTCTATTGCCAAGACTTCCCCCTGGACCATTTGCTTGGGAATACAAGTGACCACACTCAATCCCAAAGCCATGTAGGCAGTTTGACTGGAGGTGATTCATGTACCCCAGCACCCTTCCCTTCCCTCCTGAAGCTTAGACAGAAATATGGGAGGAGGTGGAGGCAGTGGCTGCAAAGAGATGGGTGAGTTACAACCTTCCAGTTTCCCCTTTCTGTTCAATTTATTTACTGAACAAAGATTAATCTGCTCCAAAGTTCAGGAAGACAGAGAGAGAGAGAGAGAGAGAGAGAGAGAGAGAGAGAGAGAGGAAGGAGAGAGGAAGGAGAGAGAAAGAGGGGAGAGAGAATGAATGAGTGTAATGGAGGCTACCGATGGAAACAATGGCATTGCTTGATTACTGGCCTGGGTACTGTCTTCTAATAATAACACAACTGAGTTACTGAGTCATTAGGAGAGCTCTAAGTTTATTTAAATAAAAACAAACTAATGTTTATCCACACAGACACATAAGAACTGACATAACTATATAGGTATGTCTGGCCGACTGAAACCAGTCATTTTTGCATCAATTACCTGAAAATGAAATCTGCGAATTGATGCTTTGCTTGAATGACCTACACAAATGTATTTATTATTTCTTCTCTTCTACTTGTATACAGTGACAATGTCTCTGAAAGCATCTATAATTCCTCCGTACCTCCAAGAACACCTGTCCTTTCTTTAAGGTTCTTATTGTATCTACTTGAACTAGAGATTCAAAGTAAATATACTATTTGGGCTGAAGTCAGTCAATTAACTGATCATCTTGATCCAGTGATCCTCAATACATCAAGCTGCTGTTGACAGAACAGCTTCATGTAGCATGGCCTAGACATGACCTTTGTTACTTGGTACAGACTTGGGCACAGCCTTTGTTAGTTCATAGACACTGTAGCATTCTTGCTAACTTTCATCCTAACAAAGACAGGAAGGCAGAGTATCGCCAACATTTTTTTTTAAAAAAAGTGTTATTCTTTCACAAACCCACATTTTATTTAATGTTCTCAAGAATCCCAAGGATCCATACTGCAAACACTGAGGATAGTCAGAGAAAGGGAAGAGAAACTTACCAGGAGAAAATATCCCATCACCATCTTTATTTGACCATCCGATGATCTCCCTCATCTTTTTAAGCGTTATTTGCTCCATGAGGACAAACACTGGTGCAATTTCATATGTAAACCTGAAAAGGTGGTAAGAAAAAGGATTAAAATAAAAAAGTCAAAACACTGGCTTGAGGAACACAGACAATTGGTCTAGTACTTGTACTTGGGTTCTAGAAAAGATGTTCAAAACTACTAAAACAATTCATTTCCTGGAAATGTATTGTCACCAGCCATAAAATGTCAGAAACCAGCCTGGGTTATCGAAAGAGAGTTGGTGGTGGAAATGCTCTGTGATATTTCACCAGAAAAATAGATTCTCATCTGTCTTAGGTGTTCTTCACTCAGAGAAATAGAAGGAAAGATGACTTTTCTGGGTCCCTTTTACCTTTAAGATCGTAGGACAGTGTAAATGTTAATTGAAAAAAATGTATTTCAAGTTCTACTTAAAATTAGTTTGCAACATTTTAAAAATGACTGCCATTGTAACACTTGTAGAACCTGTGAAAATGGGGCCAAAGTCTATAGTTTAAAAACAATGTAAACATCTGAAAGGAAACTGTGAAGATAATTGGAAATATTGACCCATATTTTAAAGATCTCAATATAATTATCTACATGGTTTTTCTACTGAAAACCCTCAAGGACAAATATTACCTATAACTCTCTGAAGTCAATATCTGTCAATAATAATTATAAGTGATGATTTTCTAATTCCAAATTATAAATAACAAGAAGATAGTCAACTGGCAGATAGAGCTAGCTGTGGGCATCTAATCTCCTGGCAGATTACATTTGTCTCAACAAATTGATGTAAACATAGCAAGCCATGCTCTTTTTAAAAGCAATTCAAAGCAGAGACATAGTCTGGTACAATAGTCATTGAAATGAGATCATGGTACCAAATAGGGCTTAAGAGAAATCAAGAAAGGTCTAGCCACAGAAAATTAAGCCAGAAGACAAGATATTTGCTAAGCTCTGAGGCTCTTTGTCTTTCTTGGTTTTGCATTAGAGTCTGTGGGCTAGGCTCAGACCATCCTTGCTGAAGAGAGATGCCTAGATTGACTCAGCCAAGTTATATGGGGAAGTGTTTGGGTGTTTGGGCTGAATGCCAGTGTCCGAGACTAATGGGAGTTCTTTCTTGTTTAATAATTTAGAAAAACGGGTTGCAAGGATGAGATAACTCTTGCTGTACTAAGACACAGGTGAGGCTACTAAGTTTTAATCATGGAGGTAAAAAGCAGTCACATTGATCCCAATGACAGTAGAAAAGGACAAAAAGATCTTAGAGGATCCTCAGGATATGCCTGTTGGTAGAAGAATTTTGTTTCCCAAAAGAATATATCCATTTTCCTTGGGAGGCCCCTGGAAATTTAGGAGGAAGACCCTTGGAAACCATGTGTTCAGTTACCATCACCTCTGGAGGTCACAATCATGCTTTGGTTCTGCTCTGAGCCCCATCACCGTAGCAACCAACACTCCCTCATGTCTGCTGGCCTGATAAAGGAAGAAGAAGAGAAGGATTCCTGGTTTAGCCTGTGCTGTTGAGTGTACCAAGAGGCAAACTCATGGTGTGCTTCTACCCATTCTTGAACAAATGTATCATAAATGGTTCCATTGATTTCTGGAAATGTTGGAATGGCAAAAATGTTTGCAAAGAGGTATTGGTGGCGGTGTGTGTGCTAGGATCTTACAAAGGCAAATAAGAAAGCTCTCTGGGATAAGGCAAGGAACAAGTGGAATTGTATACCACAGTATCATAACCATAATGGTATGAAGGATTGGATGAAAGTTGAATCGGAGTCAAGTCAATGTTGGAGGAGGTCAGGAACCACATGGGAAAAGGAGAAGTTATGGTACGGAACACCAGGCATTTGGTCCAGTTCTGTGTTTCTTGATTTGAATCAACTTGGGCCCCAGGTCTGCATGAATTATTCTTCCCACCTAAGGATCAGGAACATGACTGTTACTCTCAGGATCTACAGGAAGAGTCTAGAGAGTTCAATTATAAGATTGTCTGATATCATCTATTTCAAGTTCCTTATCTATGCCAGGTATTTGATTGATTCCTAAACTTTTCTTTCAATTCTGTTCAATGAATAATTAATGGATGACTATTCTGTCAGGCAATACCCTATGTATCGAGGAGATGACGATGTTAGAAGACACCGGGCCTGACCTTGAGGAGGAAGCTTACAAGGATGGATCCAGCGCCTGGCTCTTGACCTGAGCTGTGTCCTGTTTGACAGACCCCGCCTAGTTCTGGAGGACCAAAGATCCCAAGCTAACACTAAGCTGACCCTGGCTCTGGAGCTGAGTCCTGACATCCTCCTTGAATCTGGGATATTGGTCCATGGCTGTTGATCCACAGCTACCCTTGACAAATGGTCCAAGGTGATGTACCCTGTTCAATTCTTATGGCTCTGCCTTCCCATTCTAGACCATGTTTATATTTAGGGTGAGGTGGGGGGGAAGCGTGCCTACACACAAAGCCTTATAGGAGGCCTTGAAATTCACCTTGGAGCAGTGGTTCTTGACTTAATTGGCATTACAGACAACTTTGGGAATCCTAGGAAAGCTGTGGTTCCTATCTTCAGGCAAAATATAGGATCTGAACATTAGTTTATGTACAATTATAGGAAATTCTTGCCTTACAATCTGAACTCCAGGTTAGGCACCCCTTCTCTAAATGGCAGATGGCAGTAGATGAATCAAGAGATCAAAGGTTACATGTGGATTCAGAAGAAGTTGGGTAGATGCTAAAGTCAGAGCACAGGATGACAATTCAGAATCAGAGAACAAGAAACTAATCTATGCAAAGCTTTGAGTTACAGCATGAGAACATGGAACTAGCAATATGGATTTAAAACAGTAAGATGGTGACACTCAGGGTCCAGCACTGAAGAAGAATTCTAAGCCTTTTGAAATTCTGAGTAGGGAGGTGTCAGCCCCTTTTTAGTGGCTCCACTCACCTTCCCAATGGGGTTTACTCAGAAGTAAGGCAAATTGATTGCCAGGATGCTGTAGTTCCCTTCTGGCAGAATCTGCTGGTTGCTAACCATGTCAATTTCCCCTTGCTTCATTAAATTTTATTTAGGGTTACACTTTACACAGATCAAAGGCTGTATTTTCTAGCCTCCTTAGGTGTGGCCCCGGGACTAAGTTCTGGCTAGACAGTTGCTATGGGAAGTGCTGCAGAGGACTTCCAAGAAGGGTTCCTAGCAGTAGGAAACATGCTCACCTTTTGCCTGCTTGCCCTTTCTTCCTCCTTTCCTCCCCCCTCCTTCCTTTTCTTCCCTCCTTTGACCTTTGCTCCTTCATTCCCTCCTGCCTCCCTGTTTCCTGAGTTCTAGAACACAGAAGTGATGGTTAGGGCTTCAGCAGCCAGCATGCACCACGCAGTAACTTTTTAGATGAGAGCCACTTGCTACAATAAAGATCATAAAGGCACAAGGACCCTGGGTCCCTGGTGGCTATCAAACTGAGGACTTCTTTAATGAAGGAAAGAAATAATCTTCCATGTTGACTGCCTCAACATGGAAGACATCCTCGCACTCGAACATCCTCTCCTTCTAGAAGTGGCAGGTAACACATTTCTACCTTAAAAGGTAACATATTTGAGAGGAACTTAGTGAAACCTCTGTTGTGCAGGGGTAATGGGAGACAGAAACCAAAGGCCCTGGAGGCTGAAAGGAGGGGTCTCAAATGGCCACAGCAACCTGTGGGCTGGCTGCCTCTCCTAGGTGTGTTCATTGTACTTTGTCTATGGCAGGCGCTTATGACTGCAGCCTTTTTTAGTCTTCGGAACCACTCTGTAGGATAGATATTATTGTCTCCCAATTTTTCTGCTGAAGAAACTGAGGTTCAGAGAAATTCTGTTTTGTGTTAAGATCTCACGGTTGGTGTGTTTCAAAGCCACAACTCCAAGTTTTTTTATGTCACAACTGCTTTTTTTTTTTTTTT
>PVLC010035603.1:0-16237 GCA_004027655.1 Graphiurus murinus | reverse complement strand
AAAAAAAAAAAAAAAAAAAAAAAAAAAAAGGCCAGTGAAGCTCCGTGTGGTGGTGCACGAGGATCCGGGTTCGCAGTCAGCCTCAGCTACTTAGTGAGGCTCTCTGCAATTTAGTGAGATCCTGTTTCAAACTAATGAATAAAAAATAGGGCTGGTGTAGCTTGGAGGTAGAATGCCCTTGAGTTCAATCCCCAGCACCACAAAAGAAAATAGAAATTGGAAGCCGGGCGTGGTGGCACACGCTTGTAATCCCAGCATTCGGGAGGCTGAGACCGGAGGATCCGGGTTCGCGGCCAGCCTCAGCTACCTAGTGAGGCAATCCGCAACTTAGTGAGACTCGGTTTCAAAATAAAGAATAAAAAAATGGGGCTGGGGGTATAGCTCGGAGGTAGAATACCCCTGAGTTCAATCCCCAGTACCGCAAAAAAAAAAAAAAAAAAAAATAGAAATTGGTTTTTGTTGTTGTTGTTGTTCTTCCTTCCTTCCTTTCAAACCACTGAGCTACCTTCTCTAGCCTTTTTACTTTTTATTTTGAGACAGGATTTTGCAGAGGCCCAGCTGGTCTCCAACTTGTGATCCTCCTTCCTCAGCCTCCCAAATAGCTGGGATTACAGGCCTGTGCTAACCACACTGGCAACTGATACTTTCTTAACATGGTATAAATACACACTTCAGTCAGTACCAATGCCAGCACCTTCCCTAGTAGGAAACACGAGGCATTCCCACCATGATGAGGAATCCGTTAGTCAGGTGCGCAGCAAGAAGGCCTACTCTCTCATTACTTAACATCCAACTGGAGGTGCCAGCCCAGGCAATTAGATGAGAAAAAAACGAGAGCACGCAAACTGGAAAAGGAAAGCTTCATCTACTTGCAGCTGATATGAAAGTATACCTAAAAACCCTAAGGAATTAATGATAAAACTAACTCAAACAACAAAAGAAATCAGACAGCAGGGCAGAAAATCAACACATGAAAACCAGTAGCCTTCATATATGCAGATCCTGCTTGCTATCAACCAAAATAGCAAGGTCTTCTTGTAAGGCCTAGCATGCCAGTGAACCCCAGCCACACTCCTGTGGAAGGCTTTTTAAGCCCAAATTTATATAGGTCGGATTCTATCTTAACGCTTTCATCCCGCCCTTCCAGACTGTTGACACAGTTTGAATCTCACCCTTTAACAGATGAACAATCTTGCACAGCTGTCTGTCTTGTGAAGACAAAGCCTTCTACACAGTGTTCCAAATGACTTCTAAAAACTGTGACCAGAACAAAAGGCGTGGGAAGCTAACCCACTTCTGGCAGGAAGGGTCCACACCGAGCAAAGGAGGGAAATAATATTCCCACCCAATGCTTGCCCTCCTTGAAAAGCCAGATACATTTTGGGGACCTCAAATGAAGAGGCCTTGACCCCGAGGTATAGTCACAGAGACAAGCACACACTTTATCCAACTATTTCTATACATGCACCTTGCTGTGCAAAGTCCTACTTATTTTACATTGGCATTCTTTAAACATTAAGTTCCTAGCTAGTCTGTCTTGGCTTGCTGTTAAAATAAGAGTTGGGCACAATGGCCCACCCCTGTAATCCCAGCTACTTGGGAGGCTGAGGCAGGAGGATCAAAAGGTCAAGGCTAGCCTGAGCAACTTAACAAGACCCTGTCTCAAAATAAAAAATGAAAAGGGTTGGGAACATAGCCCCGTGGTACATATCCACTGGATTCAATCTCTAGTACTGCTAAAAATAAAAAATATATTTTTGGTACTGGAGATTGAATCCAGGGGCCTTCTACCTCCAAGCTACACCCCTAGCCCGATTTTTATCTTATTTGGAAACAAGGTCTCACTAGGTTGCTGAGAGCCCAAGTTGCCAAGGCTGATTTTGAACCTGCGATTTTCCTGTCTCAGCCTCCCAAGTACTGGGATCACAAGCATGCACCATTGCACCCAGCTAAAAATAAATTTAAAAAATAAAGGAGAAGAAATATTCCCCAAAGAGCTCATTTAAAAGTGTGTATGATCTGGGCGTGGTGGAACACGATTGTAATCCCAGTACTTGGGAGGCTGAGACAGTAGGATCACAGGTTCGCAGCCAGCCTCAGCTACTTAGTGAGGCCCTCCACAATTTAGTGAGACCCTGTTTCAAAAATAAAGAATAAAAGATAGGACTAGGGGGGTGTAGCTTGGAGGTAGAATGCCCCTGGGTTCAATTCCCAGTACCGCAAAACAAAACAAAAACAAAAAAATAAAAGTAAAATAAAATGCAGCCAGGTGCAGCAGTGCACACCTGTACTTGGGAGGCAGAGACAGGATAGCAGGTTTAAGGACAGCCTCAGCAAGCTAGTGAGACCCCATTTCCAAACAAAAAACAAAAAGGGCTGGGGTATATCCTGGAGGTAGAATGCCCCTGAGTTCAATCCCCAGTACCACAAAAAATATATATAAATAAGTAAGTAAGTAAAATGGGCTGTGGTATAGCTCAGAGCTAGAACGGCCCTGGGGTTCAACTCCCAGTACCACACACACACAAAAAAAGCACAATAAGGTGATAAGGTGTCTTCTCAGTCCTGTGATTTTGTGTGTATGGTGTGTGTGTCACTGGGGATTGAACCCAGGGCCATTCTACCTCTGAGCTATACCCCCAGTCCTACTTTTTTTTTTTTTTTTTTGAGGTACTAGGGATTGAACTCAGGGGCATTCTACCTCTGAGCTACACCCCCAGCCCTATTTTTAATTCTTTATTTTGAAACAGGGTCTCACTAAGTTGAGGAGGGCCTCACTAGGTAGCTGAGGCTGGCCACAAGCCCGGATCCTCCCAAATGCTGGGATTACAAGCATGTACCACCACGCCCGGCTTCCTACTTTTTTTTAAATTTTGAAATGGGGTCTGACTAAATTTCCCTAGCTAGCCTCAAACTTTTGATCCTCCTGTCTCAGCCTCCCAAGTGCTGAGGATACAGGTGTGTGCCACCACACCTGGCTTTGCTCAGTTCTATCTCCCCACAAATTCCCTGCTCAACTCCAGCTGGTACCAAGGGCCCATATTACCCAACCTCAATTATCCACACATCATCTTAAATAAGTAAATTATCCACTTCCTACCTTATCTTTTTTTAAAATTAATTATTTTTTTGCAGTACTGGGGATTGAACCCAGGGACATTCTACCTCCAAGCTACACCCCCAGCCCTCTTTTATTTTATTCTTTATTTTGAAACAGGGTCTCACTAAGTTGCAAAGTGCCTCAACGAGTAGCTGAGGCTGGACTAGAACCCAGATCCTCCTGTCTCAGCCTACCAAGTATGTGGATTACAAGCATGCGCCACCATGCCCAGCCCTATCTTATCTTTAAATTGCCACATTTTTTTCTCAAATGATTTCATTTTGAATGTAAACTTTTCCAGTATTTTAAGTGGAAAACCAAGATGGGCATTGTGGCACATACCAGTAATTCCAGTACTTGAGAGGCTGAGACAGGAGGATTGCAGGTCAGAGGCCAGCCTAAGCAACTCAGCAAGGCCCTCAGCAACTTGGCAAGATCCTGTTTCAAAATAATAGCAAGGTGGCTGGGCATGATGGCCCACACTTGTAATCTCAGCATTTGGGAGGCTGAGACTGGAGGATCTGGCTTCTCAGCCAGCCTCAGCTGCTTAGTGAGGCCCTCCCCAATTTAGTGAGACCCTGTCTCAAAATAAAGAATAAAAAATAGGGCTGGGGCTGTAGCTTGGAGATAGAATGCCCCCAGGTTCCATCCCCAGTACCATAAAAAAAAAAAGCAAGGTGAGGTGGGCATGCTTGTAATCCCAGTACTAGGCTGAGACAGGAGGATCGCAGGTTTGCACCAAGCCTCAACTCCTTAGTGAGGCCCTCTGCAACTTAGCAAGACCCTGCTTCAAAATAAAGAGTAAAAAGCAGGGCATAGTGGTGCATGCTTGTAATCCCAGTACTTGGGAGCTGAGACAGGATTCATGGCCAGCCTCAGCTACTTAGTGAGGCCCTCCACAACTTAGTAAGACCCTATTTTAAAATAAAGAATAAAAAATAGGGCTGGGGGTATAGCTCAGAGGTAGAATGCCCCTGGGTTCAATCCCCAGTACCACAAAAAATAAAAATAAAACATTACTTTGGGGGTATAAATCAGAGGTAGAATGCCTCTGGGTTCAATCCCCAGTACCGCAAAAATAAACAAATAAATAAATAAAATAGCCAGGCGTGATGGTGCACACCTGTAATCCCAGTACTTGGGAGGCTGAGACAGGAGGATCAAAGGCCCCAGGCCAGCCTCAGCAAGTAGGGAGACTCTTAGCAATCTAGCAAGGCCTGGTTTCAAAACAAAAAAATAAGAACCGGGTATAATGGTGCATGCTTGTAATCCCAGTACTTGGGAGGCTGAGACAGGAGGATCGCAGGTTCACAGCCAGCCTCAGCAACTTGTGAAGCCCTCCACAACTTAGTGAGACCCTGTTTCAAAATAAAGAATGAAATAAGGCTGGGGGTATAGATAAGGCTGGAGGTAGAATGGCCCTGGGTTCAATCCCCAGTACCCAAAAATTAAAATAAATCAACAAGTGGCCACAGAATTCCAGGAGGCCCCCGGTGGGAGAGTAGGAGAGTACGTGGTCCTGCCTGACTTCACCAGGGACCTGGAATTGCTCTCGCCGGGCTGCCGTGGGGCGAGCTTCGTGCACCTCTCCCCCTCCATCTCGGCAGGGAGCCCCCACACCAGGCGCCGGGGCAAGCGCTATCATCAGTCTGCCAAGTCTCGTCCTTCCTCCACAATTCTGAGCAATTTTCAGAAAGGTCACGTATTTGCTATTCACACAAACCGCCCACCCTCCGCCCCTGCGCGGCTGATGCCAGCTTTCTCCCACACCCCCAAATGCCAAACCGTGAGCTCGGGGCGCCAACCGTCAGGAAGCTGAGAAGGGGGCGTCTCAACACACGACAGTGACACAGGCATGGCAACTTCTCCACAGTTCAGAAGAATTACTCACAAAATTAACAGACAACGTGGCTTAAAAAGAAAAGTGGCTTCAAAGGACTTCACTTTTACTTGATTTCAAAGGAGTTCCCAACAGTCATATTTTGGCTGAAAAGCTTCTGCCAAGATCCTATTGTGTTTACCCCTCAAGGGCTTCACAAACACCCCCAGAAAGTTTATTTGAGCAGGAGTCCCTCATTCACATACCTGCCGGGTCATGAGAGTCCTCAACGCCCCACACTGACTCAAACCCCTGGGCAGCACAAGTGGACAACACTCAGTTCCAAGCTCAGGCCACGACCTGAATAGCCAATCACGATATGAAAAGGCCAAGTGTTTTTGTGGTGAAAGCAACCGCATGCCTGAGAGGCAAAAAGGAAGCTCAGAAAGAGAGATCAGTGCCCTCAGGAAGAGAGCTCAGGGTGGACAGCTGTTTCTTCTCTCCAAAAAACCCTGGCCATCCCTACCCTGACCCACTTTTTTTTTTTCTTTTTGCGATACTGGAGATTGAATCCAGGGGCATTCTACTTCCAGCCTTATCTATATCCCCAGCCTTATTTCACCCCCACCCTATTTTATTCTTTATTTTGAAACAGGGTCTCACCAAGTTGCGGAGGGCCTCACAAGTTGCTAAAGCTGGCTGATCCTCCGGTCTCAGCCTCCCAAGTACTGGGATTACAGGCGTGTGCCACTGCACCTGCTCCTGGCCCCACCTCCTGCCAGTCTCCCTTGAGGGCCCTCTATGCGTCATCATGGAGTCCCTGATCCAGGCTACAGAGCTAAGAGGGTGGGTGCTCTCTGTGGGCCAGAGCAGCAGTGGGGCTGCATATTTTGTGTGTGTGTATGTAAGTGGTACTGTGAATTGAGCCCAGGGGCATTGTACCTTCAAGCTACACCCCCATCCTGTTTTTTTATTTGAAACAGGGTCCCACTAATTTGCAGAGGGCCTCACTAAGTTACTGAGGCTGACCAAGAACCTGTGATCCTCCAGTCTCGGCCTCCCAGATACTGGGATTACAAGTGAGCACCACGATTCCCGGCTTAAAGCTAAATATTCTTACAAATAGTCCACCACCATCCAGAGGAACACATGTGGAACCAATAAAGTTCACTTGCTATCTAACTGAAGTCTCTTGGGCTCCATCACACCTCAGAGGGAGGGAAGCTGGTATCCAACCTGCTCTGCATGACCCAGGTGACTGCTCTCTGTTCAGCAAGTCAACTTACCCTGCACCATTTACCACTTCCCAATCTCTCTTTCTCTCAATGCCAGAATCCAGCTAATGTTTCCTGGGTGCTTTCTACAATAAGGACATTTATACAAGGGCCCTGCTCTCTAAGAGCTTACAGAGCAGAAGACCAGAGTCTACACAAAGCCAGCATTAGCATGCAACAGTGAAGGTCACCCCTCACTCCAATTCCAGAGCTTTAAGATCCTCAAAGAGCCAGGCGTGTCGTTGCACACCTCTAATTCCAGTGCTTGGGAGGAGAGGATGAGACAGGAAGATCGCAGGTTTGAGGCCAGTGCATGGTAACTTTGCAAGACCCTTTTTCAAAATAAAATAGGGCTAGGGCATGTAGCTTGGAGACAGAATGCCCTTGGGTTCAGTCCTCAATAACACACACACACACACACCATACGGGCAGGAGGGCCAATGACCGCTGATCTCTGTCAGGCCAAGGCCTAGCACTGGACTTGAAGACGTATACGTTACTATTATTTCACAAATATCAACTGAGTGCCCAGCACACAGTGGTGGAAGGTGCTGGAGGCACAATGAGAAGCAAAAAGTTCCAAGTCCATGTCTTCAAGGAGTCCATTATCTACTTCAGGAGGCAAAGAAGTCCACAGGCAATTCCCACAGGGTAGAGGACCGAGAACTGGCACCCTAGCCCAGCAGGCCAAGAGTAGGCCGTGGTGCCTCCCTATGCGGGCATCTCTGTGCAACCCATGTCAGCAGGATGCTGGGGCAGGATGACGGGGTCAAACCCATGAGGGTCTAGCGTAGGAGTATGGGCGCCTCTGGAGCTATTCTTTGCACTCCCCACTCTCACCTTAGGGAAAGGAAACTGAGGTCAAAGGAGACACAGTGAGCTCTCAGGACCAAACACAGGTCACCAACCCTTGACGTTCCTTCAGTACAGCCCAGAAGTTAAGGGGATTTCTGGAATCGGACTGTCTGGTTTTAATCCTGCCTCTGCCACTTTTACCAGCTGTGTGGCTTGGGGTAAATGATGGCCTCTAGGTGCCTCAGTTTTCTCACCTGTAAAATAGGGATAACTATAGTATACCCATCTCCTGGCCTGTTATGAAAATTAAGCTTACAAATGTCAGGCTGATGCTGCTATTGTTATTGTACTAGTGTTTGGTCCCGGGGCGGGCTCCAGCGCGCGCCACGTCCCCTTCCGGCTCCCAGACGCTCCCACCAGGCCGGACTCCAGCGCTCTCGACCCCCCGGCAGCCGCGGGGCCGGCACTGCGCACGCGCGGGCCTAGCGGGGCCCGAACCGGTCCTGGGTCTCGCGCGCGCCGTACGCGCCCCCAGCCTCGGGAATGAGGGGAGGGCGGCGGTCACACTCCGCCACCGAGAAGAGCCGCTCTTTCACCCGACAGCCTCCCAGGGCTCCCAACCCTCAGCCCAGAGAGCGGACCGGTTCCTCACACTCTGCAGCAGGCTCCTCCTCTGCGCCGCCATCTTGGAGGGACCCCTGCGGCGCGCCCGCTTCTGGGCGGAGCAGCGAGTAGAGTGGCTAGAGCGGCCGAAGGAGCCTCGGAGGACCGCGCCGCGGGAGCATGCGCACAGCGCCACCGCGGGGCGGAGGAGGCATGGGCTCGCGGAGCGTGTGCGCAGGCGCGCTCTTCCACATTTCCCCCCCCACACACACACACAAGGAGACTCGGAAAGGAAGGGTGCAGAGTACGTTTACAGTCCTTGTCTGATGGCCTCTTGTTTGTCCGTCTTTTTTTGGTACTGGGGAATTGGGCCCGGGGGCGTTCTACCTCCGAGCTACATCCCGAATCTCCCTTTGCCCGTCTTTATGTGCTTGCTTTCTGCAGGATGTCTTTTAGATAGGGTTCTTAAGACCCCTATCTAAAACCTTAAGATTAAGGTTTTTGTTTTCTTTTTTAATGAACACAGCGGGGTCAAGGGAGAGTGAAGTATTCAGTGAACAAATGCTCTTTGTATGACGGAGCCTGGCCCTACACTATTTATTTGCAAGCATTCTTTCTGGGCTTTTAAGGAGACCTCCGCAGGTTCGCGTGATGCCTCTACTGATGTCTCATTGGCTATAACTGAACTCTGTGCCACATCTGTCTGCAAGAGAGGTCTGGAAATGCAGGCTTCAGACTGAGCCGCAGTCGCCCAACCTTAAGCAGTTTCTGTTGCTAGTGAAGGATTGGGGAATGCACACTAGGAAGCCGTGAGCATCTGGGAGCCTGAAGGTGGGTGGGAAGTGTTGGGGGTGACCTGTCCATTCCTCAACTCGGACTCATGGCCAAGGTGATGGAAAAGAATTTCAGCATGTGCCAGTCAGAGACATAGCAGTTTATTTAGGAAAGTAGGAAATACAGATTCAAGGGAGAATGTGGGCCATTTCAGGAGGGAGAGAGACATTTGGGGGAGTGCAGGGCTCTTTTCTTTTAGGGAACTTTTGTGAGGGATGGGCTAGAGGAGGTATGTGAGGATGATCTCAGCCCCATAGTCCCAAGGCAGTTTCTGGTTATCTGGTGGAGGTCTTCATTATCTGATTGACAGATAAACTGAGCCAGTCCTGGTGGCTTGTAATCCCAGTACTTGGGAGGCTAAGACAGGAGGATCACAAATTCGAGGCCAGCTTCAACAACATAGTGAGGCCCTTCACAACTTAGTGAGACCCTGTTTCAAAATACAGAATAAAAAGTAGGACTGGGTATGTAGCGCGGAGGTAGAATCCCCCTGGATTCCATTCCCAGTACCACAAAACAAAACCAAAATAAAGAATAAAAAATAGGGCTGGGGGTGTAGCTTGGAGGTAGAATGCCCCTGGGTTCAATCCCCATTACCAAAAAGAAAAGATAATATACAAGGAGTACCTACTGCATATGAGAGACTTCCTGGATGCTTTTTTTTTTTTGGTGCAGTTCTGGAGATGGAACCCGGGGGCATTCTACCTCCGAGCTATAGCCCCAGCCCTATTTTTTATTCTTTATTTTGAAACAGGGTCTCACTAAGTTGTGGAAGGCCTCACTAAGCAGCTGAGGCTGGCTGTGAATCCGGATCCTCTGGTCTCAGCCTCCCAAATGCTGGGATTACAAGCGTGCACCACCACGCCCGGCTCTTTTTTGCAGTACTAGGGATTGAACCAAAGGGCATTCTACCTCTGGGCTATACCCCTAGGCCTGTTTTTTTATTCTTTATTTTGAAACAGGGTCTCACTAAGTTGCGGAGGGCCTCACTAAGTAGCTGAGGCTGGCCGCAAACCTGCGATCCTCTAGTCTCAGCCTCCCAAATACTGAGATTACAAGTGTGCACCACCATGCCTGGCTTTATTCTTTTTCTCATTCATTCATTCATTCATTCATTCATTTTTGTACTGAGGATTGAACCCAGAGGCATTTTACCTCTGAGCTACCTCCAGCCCAATTTTATTTCTTATTTGGAAACCGGGTCTCACTAGGTTGCTGAGAGCCTCGCAAAATTGCTGAGGCTGGCATTTAACCTGTGATCCTTCAGTCTCAGCCTCCCAAATACTGAGATTACAAGCGTGCACCACCATGCCTGGCTTTTTCCTTCCTTCCTTCCTTCCTTTCTTTCTTTCATTTTTGTACTGGGTATTGAACCCAGAGGCATTTTACCTCTGTGCTACCTCCAGCCCGATTTTGTTTCTTATTTGGAAACAGGGTCTCACTAGGTTGCTGAGAGCCTTGCTAAATTGTTGAGGCTGGCCGGGCGTGGTGGCGCACGCTTGTAATCCCAGCATTCGGGAGGCTGAGACCGGAGGATCCGGGTTCGCGGCCAGCCTCAGCTACCTAGTGAGGCACTCCGCAACTTAGTGAAACTCGGTTTCAAAATAAAGAATAAAAAATAGGGCTGGGGGTGTAGCTCGGAGGTAGAATGCCCCTGAGTTCAATCCCTGGTACCGCAAAAAAAAAAAAAAAAAAAAAATTGTTGAGGCTGGCATTGAACCTGTGATCCTCCTGTCTCAGCCTCCCATGTGCTGGGATTACAATCGTGCACCACCACACCCAGCAGCAGCATCCTTTTATAAAGCAGGAAATCCCAAATCAGTGAATCACCTGCATATAGGTGCCTGGATTTGAACCCAGACCTTCTGACTCCAAGCCTTTCCTGCAGTCCTGTGAGGTGAGTCCTCTGAGGCCCTTCCCAGCGTCAGGGCAGAGGAACAGCTCATCCACCGGTGGAGGCAGAAAAGGAAGTGGCTGTTTGGTAAAGACAGCCACTTCCTTTTCTGCCTCCACCGGTGGATGAGCTGTTCCTCTGCCCTGAACACCTTTCCCACCTTCCAGGGGACTACCTGGTGGGTGAGCTTCTACTCACAGTTCCAGGTTCCTGTCTAATCAAATTCCTTGTCAAACTTTTTTTCTTTTTTCTTGGTATCAGGGATTGAACCTAAGGGCTTTCTACTTCCAAGATATACCCCTGGCCCTATTTTTGTTGTTGTTGTTGTTGTTTTTGTTTGTTTGGTTTTTTTGGAACAGGGTCTTGCTAAACTGCTGAGGGCTTTGCCAAATTTCTGAGGCCAGCCTCAAACCTGTGATCCTCCTGTCTCAGCTTCCCAAGTACTGGGATTACAGGCATTTACAGGCATGCACCACTGCCTGGCCACCCCAGCCATTTTATTTTATATTTTATTTATTTTATATTTTATTATATGTTATTTTATATTTAGGTACTGGGGATTGAGCCCAGAGGCATTCTACCTCCAAGCTACACACCCCAGTCCTATTTTATTTTATTGCGGTACTGGGGATTGAACCCACGGGCATTCTACTTCTAAGCTACATCCCTAGCCCTAATTTTTATTCTTTATGTTGAAACAGGGTCTCACTAAGTTGTGAAGGGCTTCACTAAGTTGCTGAGGCTGGCCGAAAATCTGGATCCTCCAGTCTCAGCCTCCCAAGTACTGGGATTATAGGCATGAACCACCATTCCTGGCTCAGAAACTATTCTTGATTTCCACCACAAGTATAACTCCCTAGGTTACTTTCAATTATTTATTTGGTACTGGGGATTGAACCCAGAGGCACTCTACCTCTGAGCTACACCCCCTAGCCTGCCTTTATTTATTTATCTATCTATTTAATTTTGAAGCAGGGCCTTGCTAAATTGCTGCAGGTCTCCAATCCTGCGATCCTCCTGTCTCAGCCTTTCAATCCTTTACAACCGTAGTTATTATTTGCAGCAAACTTCCTGAGGGCAGGGGTTATGGTGACTCAGCCCTGGGTCCCCTTGGAGGCGCCAAAGAAGCTGTTGAGCAAATGTTTGCAACATCAAACTGGTCAGAGTCAGAGATTACTGCTCACGTTGGAAAATGAGGTCCAAGGCTCCAATGTGATTTAAGGTGAGTTGGGACTCCAGCTCGAGTCCTCAGACTCTCCTCACCCTTTCCACACTCTCGTCCTTCCCCCAAGCTGCACACCGGCAGCTCCCCCTCAGCGTTTCTGGGGTCTGCTTTTCCAAGAATCAAGAAGAGGACACTGGCTCGCATGGCATTTGGGAAAACACACATTAAGTCAGCACCTCCTGTTCGCAGGGCACTGAGCTCCCAAGGGCTGGGAATAGAAAGTCAGCTGTGGACAGGCCTCCTTCCCCTCTGGGACAGTGCACCTGGAAACTGAGCTGTAAAACGTTCCCTGTTTTCCCTACAAGAATTGCATGTGTCACAGTGGGGTTTGCAGTCAGTTCAAGACATGCTTCAGCCGGCCGTGGTGGCGCACACCTGTAATCCGAGTACTTGGGAGGCTGGGAACCGCCCCTGCAACTTAGTGAGACCCTGTTTCAAAATAAAAACTAAAAAGGGCTGGGATGTAGCTTGGAGGAAGAATGTCCTTGGGTTCAGCTGGGCATGGTGGTGCACTCCTGTAATCCCAGTACTTGGGAGGCTGAGACAGGAGGATCCGGGTTTCTGGCCAGCCTCAGTTACTTAGTGAGGCCCTCGGCAACTTAGTGAGACCCTGTTTCAAAATAAAGAATAAAAAAAAATAGGACTGGGGGTGTAGCTCAGAGGTAGAATGCCCCTGGGTTCAATCCCCAGTACTGCAAACAAACATATAAAAATAATATAGGGCTGGGAGTAGAATGCCACTAGGTTAAATCCCCAGTACCACAGGGAGGGAAAAAAGATTTTTCTGGGTTCAATCCTCAGTACTGGAAAAAAAAGAAGAAGGAGAAGAAAAAGAAGAGGAAGAGGAGGAAGAAGAAAGAAGACAACATGCTTCTGCTAGAGAAACAAAGACACCACAGTTACTGGCCTTGGTAACTGTTTAAACAGCCAGAGGGAGCTCTGGGCCCTATCATGGGCGCCCAGATGGGCTGGTCGCCTGGAATGGATTGGGGTCCCTGATACACCATGGAATGCCCACATGGCCCGGAACATCAGATAACTGCATCGTGACCTTTGCAAACCACACAGAACAGCCTTGCCATGCAGCCGGGCTGCCTTCTGGGAACTGAGAAGGGTTCTGCAGGAAGGGTTGGAAACCTCTTACCATAGCTCCACCTCCAGCAGGCTTCCCACTGAGACACCACGTGGCCCTTGGACCTCACAAACAGCAGCTACAGCCCCCCCTGTGCTCTTGCTCTTCTGCACGCCTGTCATCCCAGTGCTTGGGAGGCTGAGACAGGAGGATCAAAGGTTCAAGGACAGCCTGGGCAAGTAGTGAGACTCTCATCAACCTAGAGAAACCCTGTTTCAAAATAAAAAATAAAATAAGGCTGGGTATATAGCTCGGAGGTAGAATGTTCCAGCAACACACACACACACACACACACACACACAAGATGGTACTTTATCTTGTTTTAATTTGCATTTCTCTGATTACTAGAGAAATCAAACTTTTTGGATACATATGTTGGCCATTTACATTTTTCCTAAGTGAATCGTCTGTTTCTGTCTGCTAACATGTTGGTACTATTTTTCCCAGTTTTTATGTTCATTTTCACTTTGTTTATTTTTTTACATACTAAACATTTGCATTTTTACATGGCCAAATCATCATTTTCCTTTATGGTCTCCGCCTTCTGTTATGCTCAGGAAAACGTTCTGTGCCTTAAATTCATATAAATATTCACTTAAGTGGTAATCTTTGACTCTGGAATTTGAATGTAATGTAAGGGATCTAATTTGATTGTTTCCAAATTCAGAGCCAAGTTTTTATTAAATTCATTTATTGAATAGTCTCTTCATTCCCCCACTGCTTTGAAATGCTACCTTAATCCGTTTAGTAAATCTTATACACCGGTGTCTTTGTTTTTAAAATCCCTACCTCCCAGGGAGGTTTAAATGAGGATTAAATGAAGTTACCTCATCCAGCCAGAGCTCAGAAACAGGATCTGCTCCAAATGTGTGGGTCCCCTCCCCCTCTCCCCAGCCCCTTCCTCCCACCATATGCTTCTGCCATTTGATCTTGGGGGGTGCTGGCAACAATTTGAGATTCACAGCAGGTGTTTCCAAAAAGCCTCCCTATTAAGGCCCCCAACTGCTCTATGGCTCTGTCACCTTAGCCAACATGACCTTGCTGGGGATGGTGGACGGCCCACCGGCCCACCGAGACAGGAATGCTAGAGCAGAAGCAGGTTTGGGCCTGGAGGGTGGGGCTGGGGGAAGACAGAGGGAGAGGGGGAGAGGACACTGAAAAACTGGAGATGAGCAGACCACCGCACATCAGTGCATGCCGTCCAATCTGCTGTGGAAGGGAGAATGGAGGCGGAGGCAGAGGGGCTACGGGAAGTAGATGGCTTGGGAAATATTTAGGAAATTGGGTCAACACCATCTGGCCGATGCTTGTTTTCTCTTTCAGTACTAGAGATTGAACCCAGGGCGCTCTACTTCAAGCTACACCCCAGCCCTTTTTATTTTTATTATTTTGTTTTGTGTTTTGTGTGTGTGTGTGTGTGTGTGTTTGTTTGTTTGTTTTGCAGTACTGGGAATTGAACTCAAGGGCATTCTACCTCCAAGCTACACCCCCAGCCCTATTTTTTATTCTTTATTTTGAAACAGGGTCTCACTAAGTTGCGGAGTGCCTCACTAGGTAGCTGAGGCTGGCCGCGAACCCGGATCCTCCGGTCTCAGCCTCCCAAATGCTGGGATTACAAGCGTGTGCCACCACGCCCGGCTATTATTTTGTTTTGAAACGGTCTTGCTGAGTTACTGTGTGCTAGCCTCCAACCTGTAATCCCTGTGATCCTCCTGTCTCATCCTTCCAAGTCCTGAGATTACAGGCATGTGCCAATGTGCCTAGCAATGTTTGGATTTTTTTTGTGTGTGTGTGTGGTACTAGGGATGGAACCCAGGGGCATTCTACTTCTGAACTACACTCCTGGCCCTATTTTTTGTTCTTATTTGGAAACAGGGTCTCACTAAGTTGCCTCACTAAGTAGCTGAGGCTGGCCATGACTTGTGATCCTCCTGTCTCAGCCTCCCAAACAATCATTTGCCATCATGCCTGGCTGTATTTTTTTTTTTTCATACCAGAGATTGAATCCAGGGGCACTCTACCCCTCTGAGCTACAACTCCAACTCTTTTTTTTTTTGAAAGCAGTTCTCACTATGTTGCTGAGGCTATCCTTGAACCTGCAATCCTCCTATCTCAGCCTCCCAAACACTGGGATTACAGTCATATGCAGCATGCCTGGCTATTTTTTTCTTTAAAAAATCCAAACAGAGCTGGGTGTGGTGGCGAACGCTTGTAATCCCATCATTTGGGAGGCTGAGACCAGAGGATCCAGGTTTTCAGCCAGCCTCAGCTACCTGGTGAGGCATTCTATAACTTAGTGAGACCCTGTTTCAAAAATAAAAGAATAAAAAATAGGACTGGGGATGTAGCTCGGAGGTTGAATGCCCCTGAGTTCAATCCCCAGTACTGAGAAAAAAAAAAAAAAAAAAAATCCAAACATTGGAGGCAGGCGTGGTGGCACACGCTTGTAATCCCAGTACTTGGGAGGCTGAGACTGGAGGATGAGTTCCTGGCCAGCCTCAGCTACTTAGTGAGGCCCTCCACAACTTAGTGAGACCCTGTTTCAAAATAAAGAATAAAAAAAGGACTGTGGGTGTAGCTTGGAGGTAGAATGCCCCTGGATTCAATCCCCCGTACTGCAAAAACAAACAAAGCGGTGTCTTGCAAGTTACTGAGAGTCTCACTACTGAGGCTGGCCTCGAACCGTAATCCTCCTGTCTCAGCCTCCCAAATACAGAGATTACAGACATGCACCACTGCACCCAGTGCCTGCAGACTTTTGAGATTGCTTTTGTGAAAGGACTTTCCATTTTGTCTGAAACCTCTCCAACATTTAAAGTAGGACACAGAATTGGGACAGGGCTCGAGAAGACAGCAGAGCTGAAGAAGCACAGGGGACAGCTGGGTAACCAAAGTGGAAGTCTTTGCCGATCCAGAAACAGGCAAAGCCCAGGGAGGGGGGTCACACTAAAAATAGGCTTTAAGAATATGTGATTTGCCGAAAACGTATAGAATGAACTGAGCAAAAGGCAGCAAAGTGGCCCAGAGCATGGGTTCAAAGCTGGACGTGCTCCAGTTCTAGTCAGGCTCTGCACTGGTGTGGCCCCAGCTGCGCCCCGTCCCCTCACCTGCAAACCCAGATCACCCTACACCCCCGTCACAGGTGTCAACAGATGTGAACGAGATAGTGCTTTACAAAGCACTCAGCACAGCTGCAGCCGGCAGTCAAGTGTAGCTATTGACAAGGAAACTAAAAGGAGATGATCCAAAATAGAATAAGGGGGAAACAGAGAGGAGGCTGGACTTGGGCCGCAGGGCACTCAGCACCCCTCTCAGTAGGCTTAGCACCCATTAGGTTTAATGTTCTGCCTTTGCTATCTTGAAACTTTTCCGGGGGGGGGGGCTGCTACTGGGGATCTAACCCAGGAGCATTTTACTTCTGAGCTACACCCAGTCCCTTTTTATGTTTTTTATTTTTATTTTTTTGTGTGTGATACTGGGGATTGAACCCTTCACATTCTACCTCCAATCTACACCCCCAGCCCTGTTTTTTAATTCTTTTTTTTTTTTTTTTTTTTTTTT